>CABHPQ010152456.1:0-54528 GCA_902168405.1 Peromyscus aztecus
TTTTTTAGAGTTTCACTATTTCCCCATCAACAGTTATGTCACTTTCTAAGTGCTTAACAGGTACTCAACTACACATCAATTATTTGCTTGACAATATTGAAATAATTAATTAAAAAACCAAAAGGCAGACATTTGTTACTATGGAAAATAGAATCACTTTTTATGTTAAGATAATTTTAATCTATGTGATTAACATGGAAATAAATACTGCAACATCCAATAAATAATGCAAACAATTAGATCCAAATTATGAATCATTTAATTGGGCACATGTTGTAGAACATTATTTTAAGATGTGTTAACATTTGCTTATGTCGCATGTGTTTAACTTTGTGAAGCTGTGTTACTGTGTCTGTCTAAAACACCTGATGGTCTAAGAAAGAACTGAGCAGCCAACTGCAAGGCAGGAGAAAGGATAGGTGGGATCGGCAGGCAGAGAGCATTAACAGAAAGAGAAATCTAGTAGGAGAAATAGAAAAAAGAAGTAGCCAGAGAAGGAAGAGGATTCTAGGGGGCCAACCAAACCGCTACACAGCAGGACACAGATTAAGACTGAAATTTAAAGAAGAGAATGGGGAAAGCCCAGAGGCAAAAGGTTAATGGGATAATTTTAAGTTAAGAAAAGCTGGCTAGCAACAAGCCAAGCTAAGGCCAACACTTATAATTAAGGATAACCCTCTGTGTGTTATTTATTTGGGAGCTGGGTAGCAGGCCTCCAAAAGAGCAAATACAACCCAAAACAGGAGAATGCACATGGTTTCTTTTTACACTCAACTCCATTTATGGGCAAATAATGTAATATAAAATATAAAATGTGGTATCTGCTGTCAATTTAAGCATTAAGTCCCTAATTATTATTTAGAATATAAGTTGAATTTTCCAGTTCACACAAGATATTTCACACAGAGAATTCACTGTTTATGCAAATATTTAATATTTTGAGGAGATGACTCATTGGACAAAACACTTCCCATTCAAGTATGAGGACCTGTGTTCAAATTCCCAGGCCCTTCATAAAATGTAGAATGACAGCTTGCATTTGTATCCCAGTGTTCCCTGTGGTGGAATTGCATGAGAAAACAGGAATGAAAGCCCTGAAGCTTACTGTCCAGCTAGCCCAGGCAGGAGCACAAAACAATGAAACCTTGTTCTAACAAGGTAGAGGGTGAATACTGCCATAAAAGGCTGTCTTCTGAACACCACACCTGTGTGCCCACACCACACTAACACACATCTCTCTCTGTCTCTTGCTCTATCTCACATACATACACACAAACATACACACACACACACACACACACACACCACATCACTCATACACATGAGAGAAACGAAGGAATGGAAATTCACACAAAATTCTTCCTTTCCCTGCCCCATAAACTATATAGCGTAGGTTTGGAAGTGTTACTTTATATAGCTTTATTAAAATATAAATAAGAAAATAATGAAGACAAATAACTTTAGCACAAGTATGCTACCTTAAATATTGCTGAAGAAATACATTGATTCTAATTTTTATTAGTTTACCACAATAAATTGAAATGTAAGAGATTTAAAATTCCATGGGCAGGCTATGACTCCAAAAATATTATTTAAAAAGATAAATAATTAGTAATATAATATTATATCAAATTATAGTTAAGAGTTTAGAGTAACCAAATAATCTTTCTTTACAGAATGATTTATCTTCTTAAAAGATAATATTTGATTTTATAAGGGCTTTATTTTTCTTTACTAGTTTTTAAATTTATTTTGTTTCTTACATAATATAATTATACTATTTTCCTGTTACTTTTCCTCACTCTAACTCCTCCTATATTATGTACCTCTTTGTCTTTCAAATTCATTAACTGAATATGGACAACAACAATAGAGAAATTTAAAGTGACTGGAGAAAGTCCAGGAGCCCTCAACCCTGCACAAAGACCTAAATGCAACTAAGGAATTGTGAGAACAGGTGAAATTGTCTTCCTTAGGGAAGAGCCCACCATTGGTTATCCAATTCCAAATGATCAACCCGAAAACATATATACAAGTAACATTATACACATTTTCATTATAGTGTTACTTTCCAAATCTGTGTTAATATATTATGTTAATACATTCATTTATATTTTATTCATCACAACTTATGAGTTCTTGTACTTTGCCTTCTAATAACCTGGTTATATCATGCACTACTGCTTTGTGTAGTGTATGCATTTTTTTCTTTCTATGTATAGCTTCTTAGGTTTTATTTGTTGTTTCTGATATTGTTCTATTATCTTAACAAATAATGAATTAAAAAAGACCACTAATTATCTTTTTTAGTTGTTATTCTTCATTTATATGTTGGTTTCTTACTAAGACTTTATTTTACTATTATATTATATTATAATATATAATATGTAATATATTATAATATAGGCTTATATTTTTGTCCTGACCTCCTATGTAACTATGACCAAACACCCATGTCACCATTGGCTTCTGAAGTAAAATGATAGTTCATGGTAAAATCAAAAAACAGTTGATGACTTCAAGAAAACTGTGTCTTCTAAACACAGGGCATACACATATATGAATTTACAGAGGCTGCAAGAGCATGCCCAAAGCATGCATGGATACATGTCAAACAAAATCCTAGCATTAAAAAGTGAAAGTGGACACAAAGTTTCACCCTTAACCATGAAGTTTTTTCCCAATGGCATGTGTTAGAAGAGGGAAAAATCAATTTTCTCTGAGGAGTGTCACTGTGCAATATGCACCTGTGTCAACAAACAACCAAACCCTCCATTTTGAGTGTGTTTTTCATTTAATTTATGGCATTTTTCTAATATTGGACTATATTCATAATAATTTTCTGTTTTTTGCTTTGTTTCAGAGAAAGAAGGAAAACATAAAATGTGATGAGTAAGGAGGTATGGGGGATCTGAGAGATGATGAGGAAAGAAAAACTTGAACAATATATATGAAAAAAATTGAAATAAAAGAAGAAAATGATAAGGCATGGTTTGTTGATAATTTCCATTCATTTATTTTCTTCAATGATAGGACAGAAAAAAAGCTATGAAGTCCTCATTTTGCATATTTTTGTATGATCTCTCATATATGATCTCAGATTTAAAATTTTTGTTATTCTTTATTTCCTTCATGGCTTGTGAGTACGTGTGTGTGTGTGTGTGTGTGTGTGTGTGTGTGTGTGTGTGTGTGAGTTTGTGTGAGTTTGTGTGAGTTTGTGTGAATTTGTATATGCCCACCATGGAATCCATGAGGACGTGTGAAGAAAAATTACAGGTACTGACTTCTTCCATCATGTGGGTCCAAGGTGACTAATTCAGCTCATCTTGTTTGGGCCAGATGCCTTTACCAACTGAGACATCACACTAGTCCATTTCTCAGTTATGTGTTCAAGAACCTTTACACAAATCAGAACAAAACTTAACCTATTGTAGCCGTTAGCTTCAAATATAGCTTTGCATATATTTTAATAACTCTGGTTTTCATGGCAATACTTGTCAGAGCCTGCCATTTTATTATGGAATTCAGAAATTATAAGCCATGTTTAATTTTCTTTCTCTATCAGTTTTCCTTGGGCCTTCATACTAGCTATTTGATAAATAACCTTTGATACAGTCTCTCTAGACTTTTCTTTGGCCATATTGAATATTAAATGTGTATATTAAAGAAGATATTTTAATCCTTCTACCATTGTTACATTTTATAATTGTTAAAGGAACTTGTCTCATATTTCTTTACATATCTGTTCTGTCATGCTTATTTTAGAATCTGTCACAGGACTATTGTGCTTGTCTTATTTTCTCCCTTTTTTATTCTTTTATTTTTTTCTGCTTCTGCTCTTTCTTTTCTGTTTGCCTGTCTCTCTTTCATCTCTGAATTTAGCTTTTCTGTCTCATGAATGATAGAACAGTATTTGAAGCCGAATCACAAAGGGTTTAGGCTCATATTTATTGACATTCAAGTTTTAAGCAGCACATCTTTATTCTCCATAAGCTGTCTCTGAATCTAGATTTTAGAATGTCATTGGGTTTCATAGTAGAGTCTTTGTCACCTAATATCATAACCTGGCAATGGCAACTTCCAGATTATCCTGTCAGTCATCTGTATCTCCTTGAGATTGAGATCAAATATACAACAGCACCTTTTTTCTTTTAGCTGCACTTCCTTTGTGATGTACAGTTGACCCTCACTCTATTCCTTCTCAGTCTAAAGAGCTAAGTCATCATCATCAAGACAAAATGTATTATTATCATTAATATAAGCTTTTGAAATTAGCATGCAAAGCAGCGTGATTTATTATATGTTCATAACATTTGGTTCATATTCATTGCTGCATATATGCTTTTCTTTTCTCTTCTACCATCTTCTTACTGGAGGGACGCTGAAGCTAATCATTATAAGTAATCTTAATAGGTCTTGATACCCCTGTGAGGACTGTAATAGCTACCTTTAGGAACAGAGGTCGTCGATGGTCCTAAGGTCTCAAGGGATTCTCATACTGACAACACACTTCAGTGTCAGTTTCCCCCAAACTCTTCATAGCTGTGGGTTTATGTTTGAAATTTTAGAGACTTTTTTTTTTTAAATCTTGATTGACAACTCTGTTTATTTGGATCATATTTCCTAGTCTACCTTGTTTCAGAAATGCCATTGAGATGAAACTCATTTAACTCTCACAACTAAAACTGATAAGTTATTATTTTTTTTTTTTAGGATTGGAAATTTAAGCTGTGACTGAGGATATATTATATTTTCTTTAAAAATGGCACTATTGTAGTCTCTTAATATCTTGTCATTAGACCTGATTATTTAAATGAGTCAAGAGCTCCCTAAGAATTCTGTCTGAGTTATTGAGAGGAATTTAAGAGAAAGTAGGATGAGTCTAGAACTGACGATCTTGGAGAAATGTGAAAATCCCACATTCCAAAGAGAGGTCCAATATTCATTTACAGTCAATGTTTAGAAACAGTTTTTACTTTCTTGTATAATTTATTGATTTAAAGTACATTATGCAAGCATTAGAATTAAACCAATAAGGATAAAGACATTTTATGATCTTGAAAACTTAAAATTCACCAGTTCTGCCATGGCAAAAATTCTGAACATTGCTTCAAATTAAATAATTATATAAAACTAGCATAGCAAAACCCAGAAAAACTATCTGAGGCAGTAATTTCACCTCCACATCCACTGTAGTTTCTCACAGGAAAAATAAAGTTTTAATTTTCAATACCTGGAACCATGAAGCAACATAAATTTTTGCATATAATTGTCACTGCATGATACATGTTTACTCTACTGTGTTAAGGCTTTGGGATATAAGCTCTGTACATAGCTGAATAACCTGAACATAAACAACAAACCTATTTTAAGATGTCTCATCACTGATTTTCCCAGCAATAGATCTTAACTGGCATGTGCTTAATGGCTTAGCATTACAGACGAAATGATCCAGTTTGCAGAAATGTATCACAGGGGAGTACTGTGTCTTGCAATAGCATATTGGTCTAGTAGATGCCTGTCTTCTTTGGTGCCAAGATAGTCTAAAATAATTTATACTTTTCCCAAATGATATATGAAAAGCATTTGGGGAAATAGCTTGTGCATTCACGGTATCCAGCAATTTACTTGATTTGTTAAAAATGTTCAAGCAGGAAAGGTTGCCAGAGTAAGAAAACAGAGTGTCAGCAACTGTAATCTTCCCTGCTCTCTTCCTGTGTCTGTTGTTCTGTGTATTACACTTTCACACTGACTGAGCATCCAAAACCCCACCATGCAATTTGACTTCCTGCTTGTGATTTGGCAATTTCTTCTGCATAGTAGCATCATTCCAATAATTACTGTGATAATAATCAAATTCCACAGGATTTAAAGATTTTCTGGTGGCTGAAGAGATGGCTCAGTGCTGAACAAATCTTCCAGCACAATGAGAACAAGAGTTTACATCTCAGCTTCAATATAGCAAACAAGACAGTCCACATACACCATGCACACTCAGTTCAATTTTCTGCTCAATAGCTGTGCCCCCATCACATGTGTATACACTCTCACAGCTGCACATACACAAGCAAATATTAATAAATAATAAATAAATATATAATTCATTCTCATTCATTTGACTGTCACATCACCTTGCCTGTGAATGGTCAAAATCTGGGATTTCAAAGTTCCACTCTCTCCAGCCCCTCCCTTTTGGCACCCCTCTCCTCTCCTCTCCTCTCCTCTCCTCTCCTCTCCTCTCCTCTCCTCTCCTCTCCTCTCTTCATCTATTTCATCTCTTGCCCTTCCACTTTCTCTTGTTTCCAGATACCCCTAGTCATCTTTTTTATTATACTGTAAGGGAATCATAAGAAGCCACATGTTTAACTACTTATTTTGTTAGTTATTATATCCACTAACTGGAATTTTCTGCAGAGGCACAAGAAATAATAGGTTTGAACTTCCTAGTTCATCAGTTTCCTATTATAGTAAAATGATCCATTCTCATCTAGTATATAACTTGTGTTATAAAATTAGATTGATGAAATAAAGCTTTATTTTATATTTATCCTACTTATAATAAGAAACTATCAAGATATCAGTGATCATCTACTGATTAAATACCCATAGTTTTGCAGTATCAATTAATTGAGCCCAGTGGTAGAGGGAGCCTTGTTTATTAATAATGGACATGTGTCAGTTTTGATGGAGATCAATTTCAGTGTCAACACTTTGTTATACTGCAAGGTTCAAAGTTATTAAATTTTAATGTGAACAAAGCATAGTTAGCTGTGCTAATGCCCCCTCTTCACAGAGTACTATAGCTAACATTTTCATGTGACCAAGGATTTTTCACTTTGTGTATAGCTTCTAGAAAAGTCTATAGACAGAAGGCAGTGACAGTAGTCTTGTGTACACAAGTCATATAAACCTAAGAACTGCTATTCTAGAGGATTTATAAAAAGATGTTTTCAGGAGAGTTTCACATAAGTGATTATATTGATACATTTGTAAGACTAGGATTCTTATACAAGTCTCACAGAAACTGTAGACTCAATGTAGGGATAGAAGTAGCGAGTGTTGAGGGTGTCTTAAATGTTTTCTTAAGATACTCTATGTGTGTTGTTAAACATGTTTTTGGTTTACCTTATTTAAAAATACAAACTGAAGAGTAACTAGATTGATCTACATTTCCAAAGTTCGTTTGGAAAAATATGAGGTGGATTTGAGATTCATTTCCTAATATTCATAAGCAATGTACATCCCAAAACACTTATCTTGAACCTCAAAGACTCATTACAATACTGATGGACTCTGGTTTAAAAAAAAGATGATTTAGATATCACCTTATTGAGATGTCACATTATTCATGAATATTTTTGAAACTTAACATTACTTCAACTTCTTCAATCTGTTTAATTCTTGTAAGTTGTATTGGGTGAGTTTATTTTCATCTTTCTTCATACCTTTGCCACACTTCATCATATCAGGACAAACTAATATTTCTCTCCACCATAGCATCATGAACTAAATATTTTAATTTTAAACTAATTATTTTTTGTAGTTCTGTGTGTATGTTTGTTCTTGTGTATTGTATACATGCATCTCTGTGGGGTTGGACTAAACTATATTTGAGCATATGGAAGCCAAAGCTCTTAACCACACTTTTGGAGAGAGTGACTTTGACTGAATCTTCTCAAGTTGTTACTAGACTGTCAGGCCAATGAATTCCTGGGTTCATCTTGTCCCTTTGCCCCTGTTCCATAACACAGGACTTACAAACAGGCATGCACTTTCCTGTCCATCTCTCTATAGTGAAGCCAAGAATATGAACGTAGGTTAGCAAGCTCATTTGTACTTTACTAAACCATCTCTCCAGTACAAAATATTTATCTCTTTTCACTTTATTACTTTTAATTCTTCTTTAGTTACATAAATTATTAGATGAAAAATTCTCAAATTTATCCAAATTCGTTTTTAACTAGACCTTTAAGAATTCACTACAATGTGAATTGAATATATTCACCTCTTTTCCCCAACTCTTTCCAGATCCTATCCTTCTTCCCTACCCACAAACTTTGTAATGCTGTTGTTTAATTCTTCAAGACAAGTTGTGTTGTTCAAATATGATTCATCTTCCACTACAACAAAGTTGATTAAATAAAGGATACAGACTTGGAGAAAACTCTCTCTCTCTCTCTCTCTCTCTCTCTCTCTCTCTCTCTCTCTCTCTCTCTCTCCCCTAGCAGCTAGCAATTGTTATTCTCTCCACAGGTAGGAGTAGGATTGTGTGCCCATCCCACATTCCTATGCCAAGTTTTTTTCTGGCTTGGGCTTGCACTGTGGGTTCTTATGTTCAGCTACCCTGCTGTGTACAGATGTTTCTTTGTAGTTGTCCACAGCCCCTTACCCTTATGTGTTTTATTCCTTTCTTCTACAGTAACCCTTCAGACTTGTGTGAGAGGATGTAGTAGTGTATATGCTCTTTTCTTTTTTTTTTTTAAACATTTGTCTCCTCTCTGCAATTTAGCCTATGGTTTTTTAATCCGTCTCATCTACCACTTCTCTACTCTTCTCTTCTGATGTTTTAGTTTGTAATTTCCTTAGAAATACAAAATTGTGCATGAGTTAAACTAAAAGTAGCTATTTTGCAGATTTTTATACATTTTATTTCTGGTAAATTATCTATTTGTTTCTTTAACTGAACACCAATCATATACTAAAATATGTAGTAATAGTGTTAATCAAACAGTGTCAAAACTCATGATTAAAATATCATGAATAGAAAGAAGTCATATGCAAATGATTCAATAAAGTAAGCAAGAGTAAACATCAAACACTGGAGTGACAGGATTTTAGCTATATACACTAATATTTCTCAAGGGAAAAATTGTCTAGAAAAACAATATAAGAAAATTACGTTTGTTAATATCAATCTGTCCAATTTTTGAATTGATGGAACACTAGTGGGAAGAATATAAACAATATAAACAAAATAATAAAGACAAAATCATAATTTTCAAAAAGTGACAAAACATGTAAGGCAATTCTTAGAAAATGCAAACATACAAGGAAATCACAAAAGAAGTTAAATGCATTAAAATGAAAATAAAATATTAAACATGCAATCAAATCTTAAAAAGTAGAACAACTAGAAGTATCAGTGGTCTCAATAGAGGAAGATTTCAGCTCTAAGATGACTTGAAAATAGGTTCATCAATTTTCAAGGTTTTAAAGCCAAGAAATATATGATTGAATTCAGTGATCTGATTATTCATGTGTTCGACATAAAGCCTATACGTGAAAAAGAGAATGTTCTAAAAGTATGACAGAAGAAAAAAAAAAACAAATTTAATGTTAAGGGAATGATGAATAGTAAAGATGTAAAGAGGAACTCTCACTCACTGTTTTTGGAAATGCACAGTGATGGAACCAATTTGATAGTGAGTAAGGAGAATCCTCCAAAAACTAAAATTGAATCTCCTGTATAACCCAGCTATTCCACTCTTTGGTATCTGTACAAAGGACTGTACAATCACCCCAAAGACACTTGCTCTTTTGTAATATTTAGAGCTAGACTATTTACTGTAGCTAAGCGTGGAAATAACCTAAATGTCCATCAACAAGCAAATGGATGATGGAAATGGATTCTGTACACAAACATGCTGTGGGAGGATCCTTCTGTATGCTTTGAATGTGTGTTGCTCTCATTAGTTGATAATAAAGTTGATTTGGCTTTTGACCTGGCAGAATAAGGCTGGGCAGGAAAGCCAATGGGAGATTCAGCAAGAAGCAAAGGCAGAGGAGAGACATCAGCCAGCCTCTGTGCAAGCAGGGTGTGTAGAAAATGAGGTAACAAGCTACGAACCATGTGGCTAAATGTAGATTAGAATTATGGACTAATTTAAGTGTAAGAGTTCGTAGCAAGCCTAAGCTAATGGCCAAACATTTATAATTAATATAAGCCTCTGAGTAATAATTTGGGAAGCAACTGTGAAATGGGGTGGGACAGAGAAGACCCTCCCTTTACATATGGTGCCCAGCATTTAGCAACTTCATATACATAAAACCTGAGAGAGGTTTTAAAAACGTTTCTAAAAAAAGAGGCAAGAGCAGTTTCCTAGTCTCCAGCCTCTCATACAGTGTTCAGTACAGAGATACATCTCAAAGATGCCATCTTCATGTTTGAGCTGCCAGCATGCTTGGGCCTCCAGTGTTAGCTGAGCCAAAGTGCTGTGTGGCAGGTTTTGGGTTTTGCTCATACAGACAAAAAAGGGTCAGAGATATACAGTAACAACAGATTCAGACAAAAAGGCATCTCAAAGGGTTATAGTATGCTTTAAGAGAGAGAAGAAGGAGGGTATATTAAATAATAAGGTCCTCAAAAAGGTATAGAGTAATAAAAATTCTAATAGCCATGTAAAAGTGAAAAATACAGAGTCTGAATTCTATATTACAATGTGTTGTATTTATAATTTTTGGTTGTTAATGAACAAATATTAAGTACTAAGAGACCTTGGATTATGGGAACTGCTATATTAAACCAACATATATTTTAAAAAGATCTTGATTCCAAAATTTAAGATGTGCCTCTTTGGGGGAGAAATTATGTTTTTATTTCCACAGGAAATAAGAGAATATGGATTCATTCTAGGTTAAGGAAAGTTACGTTTGATAGAGGAAGACCCCCTGATATCCTAACTACAGACATGAAGAAGTAAACATAAAGTAACTATAAGATATTTAACATATATATTTTACCTGCTCAAACATAAAACAAAAATTATCTTTGGCTGACTTATGTGCAATACATAGTTTATATTGGTATTAATACAGAGATGTATGTTACCTCTGGAAGTTTCTGTGTTTTCAGAGCAAGGGGACCAGACACCAATAAAAATGATGGCCCAAATAATCAGCATCCAGGACAGCTTCAGGGCTGCTGCTGAGATGATCCAGCCTCACAAACTCTATAGCCAAGACTTAACAATTATCCTTAATTTTCTTGGAGTCCTAAAAGGATGGCCAGTGGCCCCCATAAAGCAGGAAGTAGTTTAGAAAACTATGCCCACATTTCCAAAGAGTGGAAAATAGGTTTTCAGACTTAGACTTCAGTTTTGAAACATTATAAATGTTTGTCTTCATTAGGGGATTGATTATAAATTGTTATTGGTTATACACAATTTCTTTCTCAAAGAAGAAAGGGGGATATGATATAAAAATGATAGGATAAAAGGGTAGATATTGAATATACTTTAACAAAAAACAACTATTAATTTTGTATATTTTTCATTAGTATGTATTTTTGTTTATTGACACAATTTTTTGTTTGTTTGTTTTTCAAGACAGGGCTTCTCTGCGTAGCTTTGGAGCCTGTCCTGGAACTCACTTTGTAGACCAGGCTGGTCTTGAACCCACAAAGATCTGCCTATCTCTGCTTCCCAAGTGCTGGGATTAAAAGCATGCACCATCATTGTCTAGCTATTGATACAAATTTTAAGTTAATTTTGTTATACTGTGTGCATATTTCTGTGGTTGTCTAGGGTATTATATTTATGCAGCTCATTTAAAAACAAAATATACAATTAAGAAACACAGGTTAATAACAATCTATAATAACAAACTTATAGTCATGCTAGTTAGGTTTTTAAGGTTATACAGAGATATTTTTCAAATAGACAAGCAATCTCCAAAAACTTCAAAGACCAATAGAATATGGCATTTAAAATGTTTTAATAACCTAGAATTGCACTGATCTACTCCCAAGAGAATGATGGGCATCAAAGACACTCCATATGAGATTTGTTTTCCTTTTGGCAAAACTCACCTATTGGGCAAGAAACTGTCCTTGCTTTGACTGCTGACAGTAATTTTCCAATCTGGAAAAGCAGGATACAAAGAAAAGAGACTGCCAAACTGTGCCAAGGGTAGGACACTCTAAATTTTTCTGTTTCTGAAAAATGCCTGTCAGATATTCTAGGCCTATCAGCCAAAATTGAATGCCCCAACATTGCAGAGAAAACTTGGGTAAATGCCCAGGCAGCCAGCTGTTTTTGTCATTTCTTAAATTTTTTTGCAGTCACTTGCTTGCACTTCCTACTTACTCAGGTATTATAATTTCCTTCCTATGTCTTTGATGGAGTTGAAGACTAGAGAGTTATAATTATAGTTTCTTTAATTATGATAAAAGATAAATTAGGTATAAAACTTTAGGCTCACCATGATAGGATAGGTAATTAAATGTTTTGTCTGATTTTTGTCAAATACAGATAGACAAGATATTGTAACTGTAATTATTGCTTGATAACTATTTTGTTAATTGTAATTTTATCATGTTAAAATTAAAACCTTCATTTTTTGATTAGACAGAAAGGGAGAAATATTGTGGGAGGATCTTTATATATGCTGTGAATGTTTGTTGTTCTCATTGGTTGATAATAAAAGCTGAGTTTGTCTATGGCCAGTCAGACTAAGACTGGGCAGGAAAACCAAATGGAGATATAGGGAGAAGGAAGGGTAGAACAAGAAGGCACCAGCCAGCCACTTAGCATGCAGAGTGTGTAGAAAATGAGGTAATAAGCCATGAGCCATGTTGCTAAACATATATAAGAATTACACATTAATTTAAGTGTAAAAGTTAGGTAGTAACAAGCCTGAGCTAATGGCCAAACATTTATAATTAATATAGGCCTCTGAATGATAATTTGGGAAGTGACTGTGAAATGAGGCAGCATAGAGAAGAGCCTCTGTTTACACACACATGCACACACACACACACACACACACACAAGAATACAATGCCGCTATAAAGAAAAATAGAATATGAAAATTATAGTAAAAGGAGGAACCTAGAAAATACTGTATTGATAAGGAAACAGACTCAGAAAGATAAAAACTCCAAATTCTTTCTCACCTGTGGTTCTTAGTTCTAATATTGATATATGAATGTATAATTGAGTAGCCACACAAACTGGGAGAATGTAAAGGATCCATGGTGGAGGTTTGAGGTATTGTTATAGGGTTGGCAGGATACAGTTGATACAAAGTGGGAAACAGAATGATGGGAGGTCTCCAACTGTTAAGGATGGAGACAAGCCAATATAGAAGTGTAAGGATTGACATAAAATAACAAAGTTGCTTGATAAGTTTCAAGGAATTTTATTCTCTCATATTTACCTAGAATTATAAAACTGTTATATATAATTTAAGGAAGTTAAGACATTAGTTAAGGTATCTAGGCTGACAATGCTCCCCACAAGAACTATATACATGAGAAACATAACATACATGAGAAACCCCCTTATAATAGGTTGATCATGGTAGTCAAAGTGACCCCCCAAAACAATATAGATTATTAATGGACCCTTTTGTTGCTTCTTTGCCTCTCAGAGGTTGAGGGTAGGCCATCATTGCTGAAGACAATAAAATTAGAACATACAAGATGACTCAAGCTGTATCTGACCTGGAAGCCTCTTTCCTGTTATCTAGCTTCCAGGATCCCAGAAAATCCTACGTAAGCTGCCAAGGCAGTAAAGAATTTTAACATCCCTTTGTACAGTACCACCTGTGAACCACAGCAATCGGTAGGAGAGAAGCATAAAGAAATGGCACTCACATTTTGATGACAACCAACAGATGTCTGATTTGACTTAAGATCCACTCAACATGAAGGAAATCTTGCCTGGTACTGAAACCTAACGAGCTTCCAGTAGAGAGGTCGTGGTCCTTAGAAACGAATCTACTACTTCCACTTTGGATAGACCAACATAATTTCTTGCCACATTATGAATCTTAACCTTATATCCAAGACAAATATTGTGGTATTATATTCCCCCAAATATTGTGTATGCAAATAAACTTATCTGGGATCAGAGAACAGGACAACCACAATATTAAACATGAGGATAGGCAGTGGTAGCACACACCTTTAATCCCAGAAAGCGAGCCTTTAATCCCAGGGAGTGGTGGTGGAAAGCAGGAAGGTATATAAGGCATGAGGACCAGAAACTAGAAGCATTTGGCCTGGTTAAACATTTGGCTGGTTAAGCGTTCAGGCTTCTAACAACACAGTTCAGCTAAGACCCATTCTCGATGAGGATTCAGAGTCCTCCAGTCTGAGGAAACAAGACCAGCTGAGAATCCGGCAGGTGAGGTTAGCTGTGGCTTGTTCAGTCTCTCTGACCATCCAGCATTTTACTCCAATACCTGGCCCTGATTAGTTTTTATTAATAAGAACTGTTAAGATTCCTGCTACAAAATATAGCTATCATAACTCAACAAACAAACTTTTCTTTGTAGCAAATAGGGGTCATCAAGAAATGAACAACTGGATACAATGCAGAGATCAAGAGATTATGGGGAGCTCAGCCACAAAAGATACATCTATATCACAGATCCTGTATCTGTGTTTCAGGAAACATCATGCAAGAGAGGGTAGATATATTTTAAGAGACAAACTACCAGGAATTTTTTCTGTGTAACAGTCTATGTAAGAAATTGCTACATCAACCAGACCATAACATTATCATTATCAACGGGCATGTTAAAGTGAAAGGAGAAATATTCGTAGGGTCCTACCCCTAGACAAAGATCATCTAGAAACTATTGATTGCTGGTAAAAGGAGAATGGTGGTCCAATGTAGAGCAGTCAATTTTCAAATCACACACACACACACACACACAAACACATATATATTGAGTCTGGTTTTATATATATGTGTGTGTGTGTGTGTGTGTGTGTGTGTGTGTGTGTGTGTGTGCGCACACGCGTGCATTAGTGTAAACAAATATAAACACATATTTAAGTGACGATTATAATAAAAATTAAAAATGTAATCAACTTGAAAGTGGAGGAGTTAGGGAAGGCTTTGAGGGATGGTGTCTGAGAAGGCCTGGAGGGAGGAAAGTTAGAAGTGAGGTAGTTCTATTTCAATTATCAACATTAAGAAAGAGTGCAAATATTAGGTGAAAATCATAGTTGGAGGATATAAGATTGTTGAAAATATGGAAGTATCAAATAATTTAAAAACTTTAAAAAACAGAAAAGAAGTATAACTTTAACTTATGCAAACAATTACATGACTAATCATAAAAACTGAAAAGTTTTAGCTTCCTATTTCAAGCATTCAAATTACTTAAATCATTATTTTATTTTCTAACTAATGTATTACATAAAAACATATAGTTTAAAAACTTTAAGATGTTGTTTGGCTATGTATGCCTCACTAGAAAGTGCCTTTTAACCACTAAGAATGAAATATATCTTCTTAAATTTGTTTTTTCAAAAGAAGACATATTTCATTCTTAGTGGTTAAAACCTACTCTGGTGATAAGATGACCAAACACCCTAATTGTCATACTAGAAACCTCATCCAATGACTGAGGGAACCGGATGCAGAGATCCACGGCCAGGTCCCAGGTGGAGCTCCAGGAGTCCAATTGGCGAGAAAGAGGAGGGTTTGTATGAGCGAAAATTATTGAGACCAAGGTTGGAAAATGCACAGGGACAAATAGCCAAACGAATGGAAACACATGCTATGAACCAATGATTGAGGAGCCCCCAACTGGATCAGGCCACTGGATAAGTGAGACAATTGATTAGCTTGATCTGTTTGGGAGGCATCCAGGCAGTGGGACCAGGACCTGTCCTCAGTGCATGTGCTGGCTGTTTGGAAACTGGGGCTTATACAGGGACACTTGGCTCAGCCTGGGAGGAGGGGACTGGATCTGCCTGGACTGAATCTACCAAGGTGAACCCAATCCTCAGGGGAATCTTTGCCCTGGAGGAGCTGGGAATGGGGGGTGGGCTAGGGGGAAGGGGGGGCAGGAGGGGGGAGAACAAGGGAATCCGTGGCTGATATGTAAAATTAAATTAGCCAAGTGTCCCTGTATAAGCCCCAGGTTTCAAACAGCCAACTCATGCACTGAGTACAGGACCTGGTCCCACTGCCTGGATGCCTCCCAAACAGATCAAGCTAATCAACTGTCTCACTTATTCAGAGGGCCTGATCCAGTTGAGGGCTCCTCAGCTATTGGTTCATAGTTCATGTGTTTCCATTCATTTGGTTATTTGTCCCTGTGCTTTATCCAACCTTGGTCTCAACAATTCTCATACAAACCCTCCTCTTTTTCGTCCAATTGGACTCCTGGAGCTCCACCTGAGGCCTGGCCATGGATCTCTGCATCCGGTTCCCTCAGTCATTGAATGGGGTTTCTAGCATGACAATTAGGGTGTTTGGCCATCCTATCACCAGAGTAGTTCAGTTGGGGCTGTCTCTCGACCATTGCCAGTAGTCTATTGTGGGGGTATCTTTGTGGATTTCTGTGGGCCTCTCTAGCAGTTTGCTTCTTCCTATTCTCATGTGGTCTTCAATTATCATGGTCTCTTATTCCTTGTTCTCCCCATCTGGTCTTGATCCAGCTGGGATCTCCTGCTCCCATAAGATCTCTTTCCCTTGACCCTCTCCCTTCATTACCCCCACTCACATCCAGGTTGTTCACGTAGATCTCATCCATTTCTCCGTCACTGGGCAATCCCTGTGTCTTTCTTGGGGTCCTGTTTTCTAGATAGCCTCCCTGGTGTTTTGAGTATCAGTCTAGTTATCTTTGTTTTATACCTAGTATCCTCCTATGAGTGAGTACATACCATGTTTGTCTTTCTGAGTCTGGGTTACCTCACTCAGGATGATTTTTTCTAGATCCATCCATTTGCCTGAAAACCTCATGATGTCATTGTTTTTCTCTGCTGAGTAGTATTCCATTGTGTATCCATTCTTCAGTTGAAGGGCATCTAGGTTGTTTCCAGGTTCTGGCTCTTACAAACAATGCTGATATGAACATAGCTGAGCAAGTGCCCTTGTGGTATGATTGAGCATTCCTTGGATATATGCCCGAGTGGTATAGCTGGATCTTGGGATTACACAAATATTTTAATGCATCTGTGAAACTTCATTACAGAGGGTTTTTTGTTTTGTTTTGTTTTGTCTCTCTCTTTTTTTTTTCAATACAAAGTGTTAACACAGAGACCCAAGGATTAGGGAGTGATAGGCCCTAAATGGGGTTTCTTTATTAGAGCCTCCTTCTCCTAATGCTCAAGAATCATTTTAGAGGAAGAGATAATTGCCTAATGCAGTAGATGACTACCAGGAAACAATGCTTTCTATATAAAATAGGGCATTTTCACATTTTAACTCTCTGTAGTTAGAACATTATAGACAAGACCCATGAAATCTCAAGGTAAACAAAATTACAGCAAGAAAATATGGAATGGGAAGAAAGTTCCACACCTAGCTGAGGACATTATGATCACTGAAAGCTGCTGGGAAATAAACAGGTGGTTTTCATTGAGGTGTGACTCCAATGATGTCCTTACACCTGATGGTACATAGACAGCATTAACTAGACTCAACGGGTTGAAAAAAAAGGGAGGACACCAAATTGGGTTGGGACATGGTCCTGGAAAAAGACAGAGGAAGAGAATAAAATTGCTAAAAGTACATTGTATGAAATACTCAAAAAATTACTAAGATACATAAACACATTAATATTATGCAACCAATTATTCAGAGAAAAGTTAAAATTAACTACTTAAATTTAGCATAGTTACAGGTTTTAACCTCATGAATTAAATTTCTGTATCATTTTACATTGAAAGAATGAATTTCATTATCTATGAAATGTAATTTTAAAAATAGATTTTAAACAAAATCATACAAGTTTCTGAAGGAAAATGTAATAGAAGTTATTTAAAAGATTGTTTTATTTTAAGGTTAGAAACTACAACACAAAAACATTCTTAGATATTCAGTATATGAAAAATCTATTGTGATTCATGTGATCTTCTTAAACTATGGAAATTATTTCCATTTAAGTGAATAGAACTTGCATGTTTTATTTTTACACTTTATATGAGATTGCACAGCACTTTCAAAGAAGCAGCTGTCATGAATCCTGAAAGTTAAGCTGTCCTCGCTCCATATCTATGCAAAAGATGTTTAAACAAATCTCAGAAGTCACTATGATAATCAAAGGAGAATGATTCATATCAGGAAATACTCCAGAATCACAATTATGTGTCAATGGAGTTGAAATCAATTAATAATATGCTCTTCTCCAGAGAAAATTGTATTAATCAAGACTGTGGAAAGTACAAACAATTTCCATCTGAGATTCTTAGAATGTGCAGCAGCAAGAAATTTTAAACAGATATTGAAAAATAAGTTATCAATACTAAAATAAAAAAGGTCAATATTCTTAGTGGTCAATATATTTCCAGATTTTATATATTACATTCTGTACTTCCTAGTAATACTCCCAAATGATGAAATTTCTATTTTGCAAAAACAAAAAAAATTAGTTCCCCAAAAAATTCATAAGAAATTTGTAACACAAAATTAGTATATAAATGTCCTTTCCCTCCTTTTAATATTTCTTTTGCTTTTTGTGCTTTGTTTTTTGTTGTTATTGGTTTTTGTTTTGTTTTGTTTTTGAAACAGGGTTTGATATAGAGTCCACAAATCCCTGGAATTTAAAAACTTCCTGTCTTAGCTTTACAAGAACTGAGATATGTGTCACCACATCCAGCTAAGGTATCTGTTAATTACCTCTGCTATGAAACACAAGGATTAAAATAGCAACAAAAAACCTCTTAGGTTTGTGCTTCTTTTGTTTTTATAGGGCAACATAAAGCTTTTCAATAGTTGTTGATAAAATTGCACAGTATCTAGAAGAGTGATCATGATTGGATTATATATAAATCACTCTGACAGTTATAAGTTCTTGGATTGGTTGAAACCTTCCTTGCTAAGTCCCTCCAAAGGAAAGCGCATGTTGAATCTGTTGTCATAAGTCAGAGATACTGTGTCCTCAAGAACATCCTCTCCTACTTATGCTATAAAGTTCCCTACCTGTGTGCACCACCACGGAAGTTGCATTGTTCTGGTTGTGAAGGCAACCTTCATCATCAGCTCATTCACATTTGTGTAAGTTGTAGTTTTCTACATCACACAATGGTGAATCTATTGGATGTAATAGAGGGAAGGAGAAATATTAAGGACTATGGATTGTATCAAGCTCTACTTGTGCTCACCCATTTTCTCCCTTTCCTTCCACAGCTACAGATCTCAGATGCTTGCTGTATTATTACCTTTCTTACTGACAATACAGGTTCTAGGCATTAAAACTCTCTGGGCAAAACTTCGATTTACCCTAGATTCATGTTTTTTCTGACATGTTCATCTCACTAAATAATTAGAACATACTATTAAAAAACCAGGTGTGTTTGAATAATCTTGATCACCTGATGATAAAGGCTCTTCTTACAAGGGAGTAAGAGAGCATGAATATGCTAATCTATGTAGTAGACTATATTCTTTTATTTCTTCTGAGACATAGGCAAATGTTCATCATGATGTTGTCATTTGCTCAAGTATTTTGAACCCATTCTTACGTCTTTAAATATATTAACATTGTAAAAATCCCTAAGAATTCTGGCTGAAAGTTGATTTAAAGTTTTTTTTTTCTTGTTTTGAATAAAAATTTCCATCATCATTATGGAAATTATGTCATGGATTTTGACATGCTGTTTAAGGTGGTTGCTTTGAGAAAAACAAAAAGTGCAGTCACAATTCTTCATTTTTAATAAGTATGTTTGAACATAACAGTGAAAACTGCAAAATTTTCAACAATATTAGAAAGCTATGATAATTTTTACTTACTATCTGAAAATGTATGGCCTCTTCCTCTTGTCAAACAGCGACAATCTAAAACTCTGGTTAAAGTCTCTAAACACTATGTTTTAAACTGTGCTAAAAGACATTGAATAACACATTTTTGTTTTGAAAATAAATGTAGAGTTATGACTTTTATAGAACACAGATGTACACATCTATTTCTATCATATATTAGTCAGCTGCAATTACAGTTCTTTTTAAAACCATATAGTTTAAAACACACTTCAATGCCTCAAATTGTTACACTTTATGTTAAAATTAAACAAGGCATATTTCAAATGCAAAGCAATAGCTAAAAAGGCACTTTCAAATTCATGAATATCTGAAGTGAAAAAAATTCTACTGACAAAATACTTTAAAAGTATTCTTTAGTGTTAATATGTCAATATATGAATAAAATGTAATATTAAATGTCAGTTTATAAAATATAAAATATTCCTAAAAAATCCATTGATCTGCAGCTCATGTTTTTCTCCTGTCATTTTTCAGGATGGAAGAAGTATCTATTTATTTATCAGTATAATATACATTGCTAAAATTTCTCTTTCATGGATTGACAATTTCTTGCCCTCCTCCTACAGTGCCAACTACAAACTATGGTGTGATGTGAACAGAGTTCGCTCTTAGAAAGCAACACACTTATTACACTGATTCACAGAGAAGTGGATGAAGATTTACAGACAGCAGCATGGATGACTTTAAAGAAGTCACACTGCAAGGTCTGCACCCAACATGAATGATGACTCCCCCGGGTTGTGTAGTATCCATTCTCCAATGCTCCCTACCTATCAGAGGACACATTCCAATGGCAGAATTGAAGATAACTGGTTGGGAGGGTTGGCTGAATGCTCAGGTGAGGTTCCCTGGACTCCTTTTCCAAGAGCGAATATCAACAGTCAATATTGCTTCATTTTGATGAGCTTTGGTAAGGAGATTCATTCAAATTCCTGGAGATGGTGACAGTTTTGTTCTAAGGATAATTCTGTACAACAGTTCATTACTATCATGGGTTGGGAAAATGGCAGAACAGGTAAAAACCACTTTCTCTACAAGCCTGAAAGTTCCACCTATACTTTCTAGGCATAGTTACTGGCCATTCAAGTCTTTATTAGATCAATCAGGTGCAAAAGACAGTCAAGGCAAAATAGCAGCATATCTTTTCATAATTAAACAAAGTCAACATAAACAAATATAACACATCTTTACATAATTAAACTAATATTGTATAGCATAAACAAATGTAACACATCTTTACATGATCAATATTTCTCAACAAAGCATATATCAACAAAGTAGAATAAGTAAGTAATTTAGTAGGTTACAGGCTTTCACAAAGTATAAAATATTTGTGAAAGAATACCATGTTAATATTTTAATGGTTTTTGTCATCATTTGAATTCAAGAATCACTCCACAACTACACTAAAGGCAAACACAGGCAAGAACTGCTTTAATGGCAAATGAAGACAAGTTAAATGAAGTGAGATTTAATGAATTAACTATAGAGTTGATGACAAATTTCAGACATAAAAATTAATTTAGGAGGAAGGAACTACAAGTAGAAACAAAAAATACAGAATTAAATTTGATAGAAAAATGATAAACATTAAACCAAAAGTTCAAAATAATGATTACATTAAAATGATTAATATTTTAATTGATGTTAGGGAATTCATTATTGGAAAAAACAAGCAAATATGATAAGGTGAAAATAATTAGGCAGGGAAAGAATTAACTGACCAAAGCTTATGTTATAACTATCAACCCAGAGAAAGAGGAAATTTGAGGTAGAATATATTTACATATATTTGACTTGGTTTCTTTGCTCTCGTTAAAATGCACAATTGATTGTAATTTAGTCTAGTACCGTACTCTCACATTTTAAATGTCTTCAAATCATAAATTAATGATTTCAATTATTCTTTAAGAATTTTACTCCTTGTCTTTTGTTGGGATTAAATAAGTTGGTAATTGGTTTGACTTAACAATTTTCAGTATTTCAATATGATCATGTTTCAATCTAATATATGTCATTTTAGTAAAGTATTTCCCAGGTGATTTTGTCTGATTGTTCTTTAAATACATAGGTATATTTTAGTAGAATGATAAAAAAAAAGGGATAATATGAGCCAAATTAAACAGGTTTAAAACAAAGATAAAATCAAGGAATATTATGTTCCAAATTAAACAGGTTAAAACAACAAATTTCTCTTTGGTAGAACATATGAGTTTTTAGTTTCCTAATCAATTTATTTATTTATATTATAATGATTAAATACAAATTTTATTACACTATCCCCAAAACTGCATGCAGTATCAAAGCATTGCGCAGGAGACTCTGAATCATGCACTGTGATGTCAGGTAGTCCAGTTCCTAAGACTCTGATATGTTGGAATTTTGGGATTCAGCATCCCATCTGTGTCTTAGTTAGGGTTACTATTGCTGTGAAGAAACACTGTCAACAAAATGATCTGAGAAAGGAAAGGGTTTATTTGCCTTATATTCCATATCATTGTTTATCATCAATGTCAGTCATGACAGGAACTCAGGAGAAAACAGTGCAGAAACTTGGAGACAAGTTCAAATGCACAGGCCATGGAGGAGTGAAGCTTGCTCCTCATGGCTTGTTTGGTCTGTTTTCTTATAGATCCGAAGACCACCAGTCCAAAGATGGCATCACCCATAATTGTCTGGCCCCTTCCCCATCAATCATTAATTGAAAAAAAAGAAAAAAAAAAGCTCAACTGGCTTACCTACAGACCCTGTTATGGAGGCACTTTCTTAAGTTAGGTTCCTTCCTCTCATGAAATGTCTTTAGTATGTGTCAAGTTGACATAAAACTACCCAGTGTAGTATTTGTTTCCATGACACTTAGAATTTCTAAGCCATACTGTCATCACAACCATGGAGTTGCTCAGTAGGTTTACTCATCAATTTCAGCATCCTTTTGAGAGAGTGGAAAAAATACAGGACAGTGTTTAACACAATGGAGCTTCTGTAGCTATTTATCTTTAGGAAAACACTCAGAGAGATGAGAAACAAAATTAACAAATATCTGAAAACATATTATAACTGTCAAATTAGATAACCTTCTGTCCAGTTATTCCAGGAACATAATGTTAATGGTAGAACAGAATTCCATGACTGTTGCAGTCTTTCCCATTTGTATAGTATTTAGGTCAGAAGAAAGCTACATAGAAACATTTTTGGTAGTTTAAAAGAAAATTTCCCCCAAGAGGGAGTAGCCCTAGTATGAGGTTTGGCATTGTTGGAGGAGGTGTGGTCTTACTGGAGGAAGTGTGTCACTCTGGAGGCAAGATTTGAGGTCTCATATATGCTCAAGCCAAGCCCAGTGTCACAGAAAAACTCTTGTTGCCTACAGATAAGGATGTAGGGCTCTCAGTTCCTGCACCATGTCAGCCTGCATACCTCTATGTCCCACCATGATTATTCAGGGACTAAACCTCTGAGCTGTAATTGAGCCACCCCATTAAATGTTTTGCTTTATATGAATTGCTGAGGTCATGGTGTCTCTTCAACAGCAAGAAAAACCCTAACTATGACAAACACCTAGTCAATTTTTTTTCCTCTTTAATGTGTGCTTGCTTAAATAAATGTTTATGCTAATGGGAGGAAGAGAGACTGATAGTGAAGAACAAGTGGTAATCTGTCCCACTCATCATCAATATACCAACAATTACCTTTCTTGTTGTGTGCATAGAACATTTACTTTCAAGGCATTGATGCCAAAATCCTATTCACAAAATAATCAGAACCTTAAAAGTCATCTAAGTTCTGATAACCACCCATCAAATCTCATGACTAAAAAGAGCACACATTAAATTCCTCAAGTTAAAATCTTTATCTTGGTGGCGCACGCCTTTAATCCCAGAACTCGGGAGGCAGAGCCACGCGGATCTCTGTGAGTTCGAGGCCAGCCTGGTCTACCAAGTGAGTTCCAGGAAAGGCACAAAGCTACACAGAGAAACCCTGTCTCGAAAAACAAAACAAAACAAAAAAAAAATCTTTATCTTAACTAGAGACAAGGAGGAAATGCAGTTACTTTAATTTCACCACATCTTAAAAATACTGTGAATCCCAACATTGTTGATACAAAGATATCTTATTTAATTATTACAAAAAAGTCATGCAGCAAGATTTACTTTTTCTGTTCTCCAGCTCTCTAAAGTATCTCATTGCATCTCTAAAGCAGCTCTCTAAAATATCTCATCAATGTTTGTTATGTGATATTCACCTTAGTTCCAGAGTTCAGTACAGTATTACATTATGCACATATTGGTTTAGAAACAATTCTATTTTTATACTCTTTGCTATTTCTGGGATTAAGATAGCTGAGTTTATTTTTCCTTAAAAAAAGATATTTTTAACATAAGAACTTAACATGAGGCATTGCATCTCAAAGACATCCGCTTAACAGTATTGAAAAGGCAAATATTTGTTCAACAAACATTTTTGATGATAAATAATTTCTTACTATATGTGCAGTTATTTCTAGAAAAGTGAGTGGTTCCCTCTGATACTCTGAAATGAAATTATTTGAGTCCTTTGTAAACCAAAACACCAATAGAAGCAAGTATATAAGTACTAGTAAAAGCACAGAAACACAGCATATACAGTTATGCAGGTCTTTCTTCCTCTTTACATGTTTCTGAGGAGTCAACTGGAGATATCAGATAAAGAAATCCAGGGTATTATTGATGACTATGTGACTGACTAAGTGGTGACTGACCAGTATATAAATGTTAGAAAAATATCACCATTGTTTAAGCTCCTGTAGCTTGTATGATCAGTATCTCCATTTTGATTATAAATTTTGTTGTTGTTAATTGTGTTTTTGTTTTGGAGACAGGCTCTCACTATGTAGATCTGGCTCTCCTGGAACTCACTATATAGAACAGGCTAGAATCAAACTCATAGAGATCTACCTGCCTCTGCCTCCACAGTGCTAGGATTAAAAATGTGCCACTAAACTCCAACTTACTTACCCATTTTGATTAACACAAATTCAAATAATTTTTAAGACCAGAAGTAGTGTAATAGAAACATGGGATTGTATAAAAGTTTGCTTTTTGAGAAAGGTTTCATATACATGGTTTCATACTCCAGCTTGGACCAGGAATTCTTCTGATAAGAACATAAAATTTAAAGAATTAATAAAAATATTAATGATTCAGACATAGACCTAGATTAAAGAAAAGCACAGGAACTAACAAATGTAGAAAGAAAATACCGGCTAGTCCAAAGAAAATACAAGAAACAAAGTTTTGTCACCTCTTCATGTCTTTCCAAGAACAGAATTAGCTTTCTCTGTAGAGTGCCTCCAGTACGAGCTTTTGTGTAAAGCATCTCCTTAATGATCTGAGCTTGACACAGAGTCTGTGCCGAAGCCTGCCTGCTATCAACTGACTATGAAAAATTGCCAAATCTTGTCTGCTATCAAATTACTATGGACAGTTAGCTCATACTTTAAAACACATTATATGGACTCTAGGTGATTTGGAAGAGAAATGTCCTCCATAGGCTCAGGAATTTGAATACTTGATGATCTCTACTGGTGTTTCTGTGTAGAAAGGTTATATCACTTCCAGGAGAGAGAGCCTAGTTGGAGGAAGTATATCACTGGGTCACTGGAGGTAGTCTGGGAAAGCATGTAGCTCCATCCCACTTCCTGTTTTCTCTCCCCTTTCCTGTGTTGAATGGAATGTGATCTCTGCTTCTTACTGTTTCCATACCTCTCACTATCATGAAAACCATAAGGAAAATGTTTACTTTACCTTATGGTTCATTGATTATTGTTTCTTATTTATATTTCATTAATTATAGCCCTAATTTTGATTATGTCTTCCCAAGTATTATTTTGGGGTACTGTTATTATTTTTCTTTTCTTTTCTTTTTTTCTCCGTAGGGGCATGAATGCTTTATTGAGATAGCATCAGATGCTGGGTTCTCTGACATCTTCTTCTAGCCCTTTGATTCTTTGGTTTGTTTGTTTGTTTGTTTTATTATTATTAAGAAATTTTCTATTCATTTTACATACCAACCACAGATCCCCCCTCCTCCCTCTTATCACCCCCCAGCCTTTCCCCCCTAACCCACCCCCCATTCCCACCTTTTCCAAGTCAAGGTCTCCAATGGGGAGTCAGCAGAGCCTGGTAGATTCATTTGAGGCAGATCCAAGCACCTCCCCTCTGCACCAAGGCTGCACAAAGTATCACACCTTAGGCACTGGGCTCTAAGAAGCCTGCTCATGCACCAGGAATGGATCCCAATCATCCTGCTTCGGGGCCTCCCAAACAGTTCAAGCTAAACAACTGTCTGTGTATCCAGAGGGCCTAGTCCAGTAACATGGGGACTCCACTGCTCATGTGTTTCCACTAGTTTGGTTTGGTTGTCTCTGTACATTTTCTTATCATGATCTCAATGTCCTTTGCTTATAGAATCCCTCCTCTCTCTCATTGATTGGACTGCTGGAGCTCGGCATGGTGCCTGGCCATGGATCTAGGCATCTGCTTCCATCAGTCACTAGATGAAGGCTCTATGATGACAGTTAGGGTATTTACTAATCTGGTTACTGGAGTAGACCAGTTCAGGCATCCTCTTGATTATTGCTCACAGTCTAAGGTAAGGTCATCCTTGTGGATTCCTGGGAACTTCCCTAGCATTCTGTTTCTCCCTATTCCCATGATGTCTTCATTTATCATGGTATCTCTTTCTTTGCCCTCCCACTCTGTTCCTGTTCCAGTTTTAACCTCCCATTTCCCTATGTTCTCATCACCCATTACATGCCCTCCATTACCCCCCCCCACCCAAGTTTGTTTATATAGATCTTGTGTCCCTCTTAGGGTCCTCCTTGTTAGCTAGCTTCTCTGGAGCTGTGGGTTGTAGTCTGATTATCCTTTGCTTTACATCTAGTATCCACTTATGAGTGAGTGCATACCATGTTTGTCCTTCTGAGTCTGGGTTACCTCACTCAGGATGATATTTCCTAGTTCCATCCATTTGCCTGCAAATTTTATAATATCATTTTTTTAACTACTGAGTAGTACTCCATTGTGTATATGTACCACATTTTCTTAATCCATTCTTCAGTTGAGGGACATCTAGGTTGTTTCTAGGTTCTTACTATTACGAATAATGCTCCTATGAACATAGTTGAATATGTGTCCTTGTGGCATGATTGAGCACTCCTTGGGTATATGCCCAAGAGTGGTATAGCTGGATCTTGGGGGAGATTGAGTCCCAATTTTCTGAGAAAGCGCCATACTGATTTCCAAAGTGGTTGTGACTTGAGTTATATCATTAAGTTACTCATTTGAGTTTTCTCAATTTATTTTTCTGATGCAGGTACATTGTTGTATAAAATTTTTGTATAAAATCCCAGAGATTTGGGGGTGCTGAATTTTCATTTTTACTCAATTCTCTAGACCTTTTTAAGTTTCCTTCTTGATTTTTTTTCTAGACCCAACTATCATCTATTAGTTTGCTCTTTAGCGTAGATAAGGTGCATGCTTTCTGGTATGGATATCTACTATATTACATTGCACTTTCTAGAATTCAATATGGCAATAGAATTTACCTATTTTTTTACTTTCTTTGTGTTCTTTGCCATCAATTTTGGAGAGAGTTCTAGGTACAGGTGAGGAGAAAAGGGTTTTGTTTAGTTATTGGGTAGACTGGTAGATTAATGTCATTAGGTCCATTTGATTCATGGTATCATTTAATTCTGGTTTTTTTTCTGTTTATTTTTGTTCAAATGACAGTCTGCTAATGAGAGTGGGGTATTAAATTAAATGACTTGAGTGAACCCATTTCTATTAATCTACATCCTACCATGTGGCTTTTGTCTCTCTTCCATTCTGTATGTCCTACTTCCTCAGTGTCTCTTTGGTATCTCCTGCATTCCTAGATTCTCACCCTGATTTTCATTCTCTGCCAAGAAATCTCACCTAGTCCCTCCTGCCTAGCTATTGGCCATTCATCTCTCTATTAACCATCAGGTTACTTAGGCAGATGAGACAAAGCATAGATACATCTTTATGCCCAGTTTAAACAAATATTCCATAGCAAGGAAGGTCACATTAGCTTGTTTAAGAAAGGCCACAATGATTTATTATGACTACAGAAAGTAACTAAAACATCCATTATTTCTAAATTGGGGAAATTTGTTGTTGCACACCTACAAGATTTTTTTTTCTTTTGTAATGAAATTAAGAGCACACATGTGTGGTATGCATATCTTTTGATTTGTAATGTCTTGTGATGTATTGTTGCATTGGTGAGGATAAAGTGGCCTTCCTTGTCTTTTCTGATATTTTTTAGGGTTGAATTCTATTATGTAAAATGTTAGAATAGCTGGGCCTGCTTGTTTTCATATATTTGCATATAATATTATTTTCTATCTTTTGCCCTAAGTTGTATCTATCATTGAAGGCAAGATGACTTTTTGGAGCCATCAAAATGATAGATTCTGTTTTCCAATCCAATCTGCCAGCCTTGGCTATTTTGTCAGGGAATTGAAACCTTTAATATTCAGAGGTATTACTTTAAGATGTATGCTAATTTCTGTCATTTTATTGATTTTATAATATTTTCTTAAATTTTTTTTGATAACTGCCCTGGTATAATCTATTCCTTTTGACCTTTTGACTATTTTAATCCTTCTCTTCAGAAAGAACTAGTCCATCTAGTATGCTTTGCAGTGCTAGGTTAATGACCATAAATTCTTTTAATGTAATTTTACCATGGAATATTTGTATTTCTCCTTCAATTTAAATTGATAGTTTTGCATGGTATCATAATTTGGATTGAACATTATGACTTTTCAGAATTTGGAAGATACCTTTCAACATCCTTCTGGCTTTAAATGTTTCTGGTGAATAATAATGTGTCATTCTAGCAGGCCTGTCTTTATAGGTAACTTGTCCTTTCTCTCTCAAATCTTTCAATATATGTTTTATTGTATTTTAATACTTTAATATGCTATGTTATTGAGAGTTAATTTTCTGGTCCTTTCTATTTGGAGAACTGTAGGCCTCTTATGCTTGGATAGGCAATTCTTTCTCTAGATGCAACAAAGTTTTGTCTATCATTTAACAAATATACATACATATATACTAATATATAATAATATTACTAATATATGTATATATAATATACATTTTGGATGTTATATTTCTTCTTATAGGTCCATATTCCAAACATTAGGATATGTATGTTTACCCAAAACTCTCTCATATTCCATTCATAGATTAAATTAGTACTTCCTCTATATTTTTGAGATTATATTAAAATTGCATAATTTTCACCTTCCTGTTCTTCACTCCAAACTCTCCCATATGTCCCTGCTTGCTTTCTTTCAAATCCATTACCTCCTTGTTCATTAATTGTGTTTACAGTTACATACACATAGGCATATACATGTATATTCCTATATACAACCCCCTCAGTCTATATAGTGTAATGTGTATGTTTGTTTTCAGGATTGACCATTTGTTATTTGAAAACCAGCTGGTGTGTTGTTCTTTTGAAAAGACAGTTTAGACTCTTAGCATTCTTTATTTGCCTGTGGTTTCTGTGTATGATCGAGCTCTCATTCATTTCCTTATTACTAGACCATTATTGACAACCCCAAACCAATCAAAATACAGAGTTATGGAGTCCATTCCCAGTAGATACATTTACAAAACAACATCAGCACAAAAGGATCAGGAAACAATGGGGAAGATTATAGGAGCCAGAGATTTAGGGAGCTTGCTGTAGACAATGTCAGAAGCCACATCTATAAAGTCCGTGGATTTTTATATATTTATTGATATATTCTTGGATTATAATTTTTAAATTTTAGGCATAGGCGTATTTTTCATGAATGTGTGTCTGTGCAACATGTGCTTGAATAGTACATACAGAGATCAGAAGGACTGGAGTTACAGATGGCCAACTACCGAGTAGGCTCTGGGAATTGAATAAGGATGTTCTGTAAGATCAGCTATTGCTCTTAACTGCTGAACATGCTCTCTAGTTCCTAGAACTATAATTGGCTCGTATTAAGTAATTCCTCTATTGTATCTTCCAGCACTTATCCATTTTCACATGATCC
The DNA here is from genome assembly GCA_902168405.1 of Peromyscus aztecus. NCBI lineage: Eukaryota > Metazoa > Chordata > Mammalia > Rodentia > Cricetidae > Peromyscus > Peromyscus aztecus. The sequence continues at coordinate 29,827 of CABHPQ010152456.1, forward strand.
ATTCTGTCAGAGAGGTTTGACAGATTTTTATTAGGCTTACTCAAATTTTTATTTTGGGATCATTTTGATTTCTCTTTTCTTGAAATTATATTTCATTATTGAATTCTATTTTCAAATCATATATTCACTTCCTCATTTAATTAATGTATTTTTTCTTTAAACATACTTATATTTATACTTCTAAATTCATTGTAAGTTCTTCAAGGTCATTCTCATTGTAGTCCACTAATATAGGATTAGCGGGGTTTTCTTTTTTTTTTTTTTCCTAAGGAGATTTGTTGTCTTGGAAGTTCATTTTATTTCAGTTTTTTTCATTGAGATTTTCAGTTTTGGAGTTAGTTGGTTGAGTGGAAGTGTGAGCTTGGGGTTGATGGTCTGGGAGTTGCTTGCCTCTCAGAAGGAGGAGCTAAGGGAAGTGAAAAAATGAGGGCAGAGTGCTCACAGTCATGACTGTAGCTGGAGTTTTCCTGCCTGACCCACGGTCAGGACAAATATCTCTCACCCGCCAGTCCCACAGCTGCTCAGACCCAACCGAGTAAACACTCAGACGCTTATATTGATTACAAACTGTATGACCGCAGCAGGTTTCTTGTTATCTAGTTCTTATATCTTAAATTAACCCATTTCTATTAGTTTATATCTTGCCACGTGGCTCATGGCTTACCAGTACCTTACATCTTCTCATGGCAGAGGCTGGCAGTGTCTCTCTGCCTCAGTCTTCCACTTCCCAGAATTCTCTTCTCTGCTTGTCCTGCCTATACTTCCTGCCTGGGTACTGGTCAATCAGTATTTTACTTATCAATCAATCATCCACAGCACATGATCATTTGTTTTTCTGAAACAGGAGTTAAGCAAACCCAGAGCATGGTCTAGGATAGTACTGTGATTTATGCACACATACCTGATGTGTTTAAGGACATATGTATCTATATTATTATATTTCAATATACTCCAATGGGGATGTTACACATAACTATGGCATATATAGTATAATATTTAGTTAATATTTGTGTCCGGCATTGTAAAATTGTTGCATAAACAAAGCAATATCAAAAGGCTGACAGAGCACTCCAATTTAACTCAGATTGAACACATGCCTTTAGATAACCAGTAAATCTAATGTGTTCATTTGATAGTTTGTGCCCTATTCTGTTCTATTGTTGGTCAACAAATTTTTATATATATTTTGTATATATAAAACATATGTTAAAATGTCTACTAGATAATAAAATACAACATAACATAATGTTTCTAAATTATTCTCTCTCCACATACATACACAAACATACACACATAATGCTTCTGTTCTCTTCAGATTCTTGTTACTTATGTTTGAGCTAAATCCCTTGAATTTATACAAAAAATATAACATAGTTATATATCTTCTCTGACTCATTTTAATATGGAACTCTTAATATAGGAATGCCCATAAGTGATAATGTATTGCCAAAATTAATGCACCTTAGATAAAAATATAGAGAAACTGAGAAAAATTTCAGATTCTGAAGCAAAGCACTTTAAAATATCACTGTGCTTTTATCATAAGAAATTTATACATCTAGAAAGAAAGATATTTTTGACTTAGTGTAAGCCCAAGATAATGTTTGTGAAGGAGTTCTGAAAACTGTTTAGGAAAATAAGTTGTATGACACAAGGTAGAGATTTTTGTTCAGCTCCAAGGTGAAGGGCAGTGATGTAAATGTTAGCATGATAGAAAACTGATTTACTATGGGTGATTCTTCACAGAAATATCAGCTTTTTTTCTGAATTTCAAAACATATTCCATGGCTCCCTTTAACTGAGCTACTTTTACAATCAAGCTATTCCTTTTTCAAACACATATGAGGTATGTGAATATTATTAGAAACATATTATATAATGGAAATAAAGCAGGAGTTTGCATGAAGTGAGAAAATAGGACAACTGAAATGAGAAAGAAAATAGATGGAAGATTGGCCGCGTGGTGGTGGTACATGCCTTTAATCCCAGCACTCGGGAGGCAGAGCCAGGTGGATCTCTGTGAGTTCAAGGCCAGCCTGGGATACAGAGTGAGTCCCAGGAAAGGCACAAAGCTACACAAAGAAACCCTGTCTCAAATAAATAAATAAATAAATAAATAAATAAATAAATAAATAAATAAATAAATAAATAAATATTAAAATTTTTAAAAAAGAAAATAGATGGAAGAAATATTTATATAAAGTTTTAATTGTTTGTGAATTTTCATGGCAGATATAAACAGAACATTATTTACCCCAGGTAAGTAAATGACCACAGGTCAAATAAAAATGTCTAGGCAAATATAACTTAACAAATTAATAGGTTGATGGGGTTACTTGTAGGAAAATAGACAAGAAGTAGTTACTTACAGGAATATTAATTCCTCAGAGTCAGCTGTATCACCAAATTTTTTTCTCCAGCAAGAGTGACAGTTCATGAAACCTAAAACATTGACCTCCCTGCCTTAATTGGTTGACATCTCCAACAAGAAAGGATTTTTCTCTCTTAATAACTGCTTCCTGGTTACATAATCTTGAAGAGGAACTTGAGGCATCTTCTCCTTTATTGTGCTCTGTGAGTTATGTAAGTTCTTGGGCTCCTTGCCTTGTGAGCCTCTGTCCTCCACTTGGAGGAGTAAAAAGCTATGTAGCATCTTTAGTGAATGTTATATTTTATGGTTAATCATTGAAATTTAAGAGACTAGGAAATGTCAGTAGTTTAACAAATATTTTGTGAAAAGTAAATGATACATATCAAGATATACAGACTTATATGAATATGTTATCTACTTTATCTGTTACCACAGTCCACTAGTTATAATTATTTTTGGTGTGATTTGAGTCCATGAGTGAGAAAGCCCATTCTAGAAAAATCAGGTTCATGCAAGCTCAATAGTCTAAGCCAATTGACTGCAATTAGAACTTGAAAAGATCACAAGAGTCACACATTTCCTTACTCACTAGGGAAAACTGATTACATACAGTCAAAAGAGTACATGGTACATTTTCATGCTGAGTCACCTCAACAGATGCACCATAAAGAACACAAGAAATTAGACTCAGAGGACCTGTTAGAAGATGCAAAAGTCATGATTTTTTCATATTTAAATTACGTTTCATTTAAATATGAAGTGGTACATTGACTTATACAATTATGTAAATATCTTGTATCATTAATTTATTCTAAAACATTCTCTGTTTCCATATTTGTCTTCGGCTGTGTGTGTATGGGGGAGGGGCACACTCTCACATTCTGGTCATGGAGTCTATTGAGGTCAGAGAACAAATGCAGAGAGCTAGTTTTCTTCGATATGAGGATTCTGCAGCTTGAAGTTGGTTTTTCAGGTTTGGAAGCAACACTCTTTACTGGCTGGGCCTACTGTTTACTTGCCATTTAAACTCATCAAGTTAAAATAAGTGATATAGACTGAAGTTTCTCAGTTCTGGCTGGCCCTGCCTGGGCAGCAGCCATTTTCATAAAACAATCACTCAGAGGCTTAATATTAATTACAAACTGTTTGGTCGATGGCTCAAGTGCATTGCTGGCTAACTATTACATCTTAAAATTAACCAATTTCTAGTACTCTATGTGTCACCACGTCTTGTGGCTTTACCTGTGTCCCATTACACCTTGCTCCCCTGCCAGCTCGCAACATTTCCCCAACTCCACCTTTTTTTCACTGTATTTATCTTGGATTTCCCTCCTGGCTATATATTGTGTTACCATGGGCCAAAATAGCTACTTTATTAACCAATAGAAGCAACACACATCACAACATACAAAAAGACTATCCCAGAGCAAAGGGATTTAAAATTCATTGCAGAATATATACCAATTTGGCCTTACTTTTTTCTATATTTTACATTTATGTAATAAAATGTAATGCTTTCTTCTAAATTTTCTAATGTGTGTGGAAAACTTCGAGAAGATTTCCCTACAGATGTCAAAGTTTTCACAAAAGTGGAGTGGATGATATTTGTGGGTATCTTAAAGGTTCCCTATGCTGTTGTGGAACCCTGCTCATTCCAAGTGATCAATAAAGATGCATCTGTGCAGGAAAGGCTTTCAAGAGCTACTGTAGTCAGAGCACTTTACAGTCTGATCTGCTGACATCTTGTTTCTCTTCTTTCTGAGTCTTGACTCTGGATATTCTAAGGAAGTGTAGAGTGCTCAGTTTAGGTCATTGTCTTTGGATACTGAGGCTTAGTTAAGAATGAAATAGTCACAGAAGTCACAAATTTAAATAAAAGGTTTTTTTTATATGTATTTGTGTAGTAACAAATGAAAATATCAGGAAATTTATGAAGTTTTGGATGAGATTACCTGTGGACAGATGTCATGGAACTGATGAAACCCAGGGGGAATGCACTGTAACTGGAACCCTAGAGTTACAGTGATGTTAAATCATATGGTTTAATGTAATGTTAATTAATAAAAACTTTTATGAAAATATGTATATTGTCTTGTGCTCATAGTATAAAAATAGAATACTTAGGGGAAATTGTGCCATATTAAACAAAATGATCCATGTTCTTGGGCATATTTATTTGCAAGCAACAAAGTAGAAGAAAATATTGTTTTTAATACTAATACTGCAGGACGAATTAGAATATGCCTTTAATTCTGCAGGCATAGCCTCACATATTTCTGTTACTTCTAGGGTAGCCTGATCTACATAATGAGTCTCAGGCTAGTCAAGGCCACATAGTAAGACTCTGTCTCAAAGCAAAAGTAAAAGAGAAAAGAAGAGAAAAAAGAAAAGTGAGAATTCTCATAGTCATTGATTGAATATACTAGCATAAATTATCTTTCAGAAAACCTAAATTCTTTATCATATTGTAGTAATTTGAGGGATCAAATTTTTTGTTCTTTTCTTGACTTATACTTTGATGCCCTTCCAAATTTTTTATTAGTAAATTTTGCTTGTTTACAGATTTATAGTATTTTTTCTTGTTCTTTTCTTCTCTACGCCACTATCCTGCTATCCTCCCCCAAACATATGTGGCAGTCTGTCAGGGTCCAGTTGAACCTATTGAATGGTTCTTGAGGGAGGAGGGAGGAATGAGGAAAAATTAATAGAAAGATAGAAGGAGACAATAAGAAAGACAGAGACACATGATAGCTTCGAGAGGGCCCTGGATCGATATCCTGCCACCTTGAAGTTTATTCCAAGGGATTTTTATGCAATGCCAAGGGATGATGCAAACAACCTTCCCCTTTCAAGATCAAAGCACAATGTACAGCCAAGTGTAGACCCTTCAAAACACACATGGCTAACCACAACCATGGTTAAATCATCACATTATACAGACTTTCTGGGTAAAGCATGCCCAGATTCTCTGACCCTGAGAAAAGTCTCACTAGAGAGTTTCTGTGGGCCCCCACAGATTCCCCATTCTTAGTAATATAAAGGGTCCCTCAGACCCCTCAGATGAACTGTAACTGTCTTAAGTTGTCTTCTTCAACCAGAGAGTCTTGCCTGTCTTCAAAACACACTTTCTGCCAAGTGAGCTCTGTCTTAGTTTGACAACTAGCAAGAAGGATTTACCCAACTCTGACTACCAATGTCTGGCAGCAGAAGGTGCAGAGCCTAACTCCATGCAACTCTAAAGCAGCTTTTCCATGAAGAGCTTGCAAATAGATGGAATAATTATAACAATACTCCTGCTCCTTGTGGCTGCTATACGTCGTAGTAAAGGAGTAGAGAATGATCAAGATGGCTTTTTAAAATGAGTCTAAGATGACTATAGCAGTTTTAGCTGCATCAAGCCTTTTTAAAATCAATAAACCCCCGATGTAGCCACATCAAATAAATCAGTAAACTCCTGATTCAACAGCATTAAATCTAAGGACTCCTTAGCATCACCATTAACATTAACAGGTTAACATCATAATTCTAGCTTGAATATTGCTATATACAATTAAAATTCTCACAAACTTATATCTAAAAGCAAACTCGTAACAGACCTATTTACATTTAATAAACTTTAGCAAACATATACAAAACAGTTTTATAAACAGTTCAATTTCTACACAAAACAGTCCATGAATCAACTCAGATGATAGAGTCTATATAGGTAGGTGAAATCAAAAGTGTCCCATTTCTTGTCTAGAAAGTTTAAAAAAAAAAGCCTGTTCTCATACCAGTCTTAATGTTCCACTAAAAGCTGAAGATCAGGGCCTGGTCTGCCAGCTGCCCTGAAATTTTGTATAGCTGTCCAAGTCATAAAGAATCTAAAGTGAAAAGCTCCAAATATAAAGAGTCCCACAACCAAAACTTCGTTGCAGTTCTTTTGCATGCAACAACCCAGTTCAAATAAGAGTCTGTGAAACTTTGCTCTCAGCACAGAGGCATTTTAAAGCCAGTAGTCTTCCTGTAGGCAACCTGAACCTGAGTCACTGCAGAGTCCTCTGGAAAGAGCTCTCCTTGCAGTTGGCATGAACCACGAAGCTGTCTCTTAACGGAGCCATTCATTTGTTCACCAGCAGTGAACAGAAGCTGTGTGGCATTCGCTTCCAGCTCCAACCCATTCAGCGTTTTACAGTCCTAGTCCGCTTGCACCTTCTGTCTCCAGCCACCTGCCTAGAGACCCCTGTATGCTGAGACTCAAGGGTTCTCAATTGCCTCAAGTCACAAGGGCTCAAGATACTGCCCCTCTGTTACAAGTACCCCGGGTCCTGGAGGAAAGCCAGCCACAGCCAGTTGCGACTGCTGCACCCCAGCTCAGTTACCTGCTCTGCTGGTGGCCTCGCATCTTCTCTGTGCTGCCTTACAGAAGCTTGACTTTCAGCCTGGAACTTGGCTCTGCCTCACTCAGCAGTTCCAATGCTGCTGCTGCTGCCGCTGCTGTTGCTGCTGCTGCTAGGAACTCAGTCCCTATACACCAAACCTCTGCTGCACTCTCCACACCTGGGCACATCTCTCCTGGGCATCCTGTCAGCTCGCAGTCTCCCTAGGACCTGAAGCACTGTCTCTCCCATGGTGACTCTGCTCAGCTCCTCAAGGTTGCAGAGCATAGCCACCAACCATATTAGTCTCATTTTCACAAACATCCTGGCTGACTGTGATCTCCTCACTGAGGCTCCTTCCTGGCAGGAAACTCACAGATCCCTGCTGCTAAAGCTGGCCCTCTTGGCACCTGCTGCCTGTGACTGGATGATACCTCTCAGGTCTCAGGATGTCGATATTGGGTCAACCACTGCTCCTGCTGCTGCGGCTGCTTGTGATGGGGATTTCAGAAGCCACTGCTCATTCTCAGACTGCTAAGTCCACAGTGGTTGCATGGTCCCAGATGCTACTTTCTGTGTCCAAGGTCAAGCATTGGGAAAAACCTGCTCTACCCTAAGTTTCCTTTAAACCTTCACAATATCCCTATACCTAAAGCCTATATTTCGCAAAGCTAACTTAGGAGAGAGAGACAGAGAATGACAGATAGGGAGATACTTGCTACAGCCTAACCTTAGTTCCCCTAGCTTTCAAGCTATCTACAAGTGAATGTACAAACAACTGTCTACCATTTCCCTGTTCTATATTTACAATTTTACTCCCGAAAAAAGAAATTCACCACATCCCAATTAATTATTGAGCATGCCCACTTAACCTGCAGTGTTACTTCTCTTTTACCTTCTATTACTCAAGTTCAAAGTCTAGGTGCCATATGTGGGAACCTGTCAGAGTCCAGCTCCAACCTGTCGAATTGTTCTTGAAACAGAAAAGAGGAATGAGGAAATATTAAATAGAAAGATAGAAAATAAGAAAGACAGAGACACAGTTTAGCTTTGGGAGGGCCCTGGATCAATACCTAGCTGTCTTGAGGTTTATTCCAAAGGGCTTTTTATACAATGCCAAGGGGTGAGGCAAAAGACCTCCCCCTGTCAAGATCAAAGCACAAGGTACAACCAAGTGTAGACCCTTCAAAACACCTAGTAACTACAATCATGGCCAAATTATCCCTGCTGGATAAAGCAAGCCCAGATTCTCTGACACTGGGTAAGGTCTCAATAGGGAGCCTCTGTGGGCCCCCCACATACATCCCTATGAATCCCCTTCTGTAGACAAATTTCTAAATGGTCTTAATAAATAAAAAACACTGAGCCAGAAAGGGTTAAAGCCCAAGAGAAAGATCAGTGGAATAGAACAAACCACGAGTTAACCTCACCTCACCAACTCTGCAGCTTCCAAAGAGAGCTTCTTCCTGTCTACTCATGTTTATATGCCTTTTCTGTTTTGTTCTCTCATTGGCTCTCTTAGCCAAGCTACATCACTTCCTCTTCCTACACAGCTGTCACTTTCTCTCTGTCGGTACAGACCTCCAAACCTCTATGGTTAGTACTAGGATTAAAGGCATGTGTTACCATGCTTGACTTTGTTCCCTAGTGAGGCCTTGATCACACAGAGATCCTGCCTGCTAAGTGATAGGATTAAGGGTGTGTGCTACCACTGTCTGACTTCTTTGTTTACTTATAATGGCTTGCTATTGCCTCTGATCTCCAGGCAAGCTTTATTTATTATAAAGCACAAATAAAATATCACCACACCATTCCCTGATTTTTAGTTTTCATTTTCTTTGGCATCCCACAGAGGTTATCCACTGAATCCTGTGTTACCTTGAGTTTAGAACTAACCACAAAATCTGGAATATGAAAATCTGTCTGGAACTGGATGATAGTACACTCTTTCTAATTAACTAAAGATGTTAATGTAGTCTCAAATTATAGTTTTAGGGTCCATCAGAGGACAACATAGTCTATGCATTATTGTTTGATTTAAATCTATTTTCCTTTATTACTTCACAAAAAAACCAAGTGTATTGTTTTTGCCTTATCTTTTTCAAAGTAACTCCTACAACTCAGCTGCTAAAATGAGTTCTTAGATAACATCTCTAGTTTCTTGCAGGGAAAAAATTCTATATTTTTAATAGAATGGTTCCACATATTTTTCAATTTTAAGTAGTTCATTTTGTTTTATGATAGTGGTTACACACGGGAGTAAGTTGTAAAATGTGTGAATGTGATTATCAAAGAGAATAATTCAATGGGCTTTGAGGATTCTTAGTTGAAAAGTACCTGGCTCATCCAGAAGAACTATATTATAGGTCAAAATAAGCTTGGTGTGATTAATTTAGATTTACTCAATGATTCTGTCCTGTGTTGTGTGCAACATGAAAAAACTGCACCAACTATTCACTGCTTAAAGAAGTAAAAAAACATAGCTTCTGTGGAATCATGCTGAAAGACTATGAACAATTTGAAGTTTGTGGTAAGATTTCTCAATGAAAGCGATTTTCCCTTATGAAATAAATTTAGCATGTATTTAACAGTTCTTTGTTCAATCATGTTGACTTGTAATAAAATAGTCAGTTTTGTTTGTTTGTTTGTTTTTTCTTTTAGAGGTATTATAATTGTCTTTTTGTGGTTTCTTTTTGTCATGTTTTTAATAGAGGACTATTTAATCAATTCTTCCCCTCTCTCTTTCTCCTTCCAACTCCATGTAGCTACCCTCCCTTGAACTACACAGGCTCCCTACACTCAAGTTAATAACCCCTTTTATTTGATTATACTTGTTAATCTATAGATATAATTTTATGTGTGAACACACATGCATATGACCTGCTAGTTCATTTTTGTTGGGATTTTTTTTTTGTGTGTGTGTGTGTGTGCGTGTGTGTATGGTTTCAAATATGACTGTCTTGCAATGGACAAATAAATAAAAGAGGTCATCCCTGATAGAGGCTAATTTTTCTCCAGGCGTCAATAGTTGCCTGTAGATATTTGATGTAAACCACAAAAAACATCCCCTAGCATGTTAACATGTTCATTAATATTTCTATTGTTCCAGTCTTGTTTATATAATCATTTCTAAGAGGGACAGTTTTACAGTAGACTTCTGGTAATTTCACTTCTTAAAATATCTCTGCCCCCTCTTCTGTGTTGATCTCTGAGCAAAGTAACTGTGATTTAGGGGCATCCATTAAATCTGGGATCAACTGATGTCTGTACAATATTCAATTGTAGTTTTCTATGATAGTCTCTGTTTGCTGTAAAGAGAAGCTCCTTTGATGAACATTGATAACAGTGGTAATTACTCTTATCTGTGGATATAGTAGGATTATAGTATAATGAGAAATTAGGCTGGTCTTTATATTTTCCTAATTTCTGTGGTTATTCCATGCTCTAGATGCACCTGAGGATTTGTAGTTAGAACCTGTTATAGTATAGATATGATAGGATGAAAGGGTAGATTAATGAACTTGCTTTTAAAGAGCAACAACTTGTTTGAAATGTTTTACATTGCTATGGATTTTAGTTTATTGATACAAATTTAAAGTTAATTTTGTCATACTGTGTGTATATTTCTACTCTTGTTTAAGGTATTATGTTTGTACAGCTCATTTAAAATTGTAATGGATAATAAAGAAATAGATTAATAATTAGTCATCTGTGATAATCATACTTGTAGCCATGTTAGTTAAGTCTTCTAGGTATACATAGATATATTTCAGATAGACAGGTAATCTTCAAATACTTCAAAGACCTATAAAATATGACATTTAAAATGTTTTTAAAAATTTATACTTTCTAGACAGTGAGACATGTCTGCTCCTGACAGCACCGAATTACTTCATAGAGGAGGATGGACATCGAAGACACTCCATATGGAGTTTATCTTCACCTTGGCAAAAATAGCCATTTAGGCAAGAAACTGTTATTGCCCGGACTGCTTGAAAAAAATGTATCGACTGGACATGCAGGACCCATAAGAAGGTGACCACTGAACTTTGCTTGGTGAAATGATCCTTCAGATTCCTGCTTCACAAAGGAAACTGCCAGACATTCTACAGGACACAGAGAAAAATGACTGAGAGACTCTAGGCCTGTGGGCTGAACACAGATGCCCCAACTTTACAAAGGAACATTAGGTGACTGTCCAGGTGGTCAGCTGTCTCTGTCTACCCTGCAAGACTCCCAAAAGTTGCTTCCATCCTTCTCCCACTCCTCAGATAATATTATATCCTTCTGAGGTGTTTGGTATAGTTTAAGACTAGTTATGATTTTCCTTAGTTATGATAAAAGATAAGTTAGATATGAAACCTTAGACTCACAAATATAAGATAGATAGGATATCTTGTAATTCTTGCTTGATAATTGTTTTGTTATATGTAATTTTACTATGTTAAAGTTAAAACCTTCCTTTAAAAAAATACTGTAGATGTTTGATTGATAAATAAAACACTAATTGGCCAGTAGCCAGACAGAAAGTATAGACAGGACTAACAAAAAAGAGAATACTAAAAACAAAAAGGCTGGGACAGAGGAGAGACACTGCTAGCCGAAGCCATGACAAACAACATATAAAGATGCCAGTAAGCCACAAGCCACGTGGCAAGGTATAAATTTATAAAAATGGGTTAATTTAAGATATAAAAACGGTTAACAAGAAGCCTAAGCCATTAGGCCAAACAGTTTAAATAATATAAATGTCTGTGTGTTTATTTTATAAGTGGGCTGTCGGACTGCCGGGCTTGGTGGGACCCGGAGAGAAAACTCTCCAGCCACAACCTGCTGATGAGAGAAAATATGTATCATTTGTCTTGCTGGGTCTCTATTACCTCACTCAATATAAAGACCAGTTGGAACATAAGTCATCATACTGAAGGCTATATTTGACAAAACCATAGCTCACTTTATCCTAAATAGAGAAAATTTCGAAGCAATTATGTTAACATCAAGAAAGAGACAGGAGCCGGGCGTTGGTGGTGCACGCCTTTAATCCCAGCACTCGGGAGGCAGAGCCAGGCAGATCTCTGTGAGTTCGAGGCCAGCCTGGGCTACCAAGTGAGTTCTAGGAAAGGCCAAAGCTACACAGAGAAACCCTGTCTCCAAAAACCAAAAAAAAGAAAAAAAAGGAAAAAAAAAAGAAATAAAAGGAAAAAAAAAGAAAAAAAAGAAAAAAGAAAGAAAAAAAAGAAAGAGACAGGGCTGATCATCATATCTGTTCATTTCTGATAGCACTAGCTGGAGCAATAAGGGAAGAGAAGGGATTAAACATATATAATTAGGAACAGAAGTTAAATTACTGCTATTTGATATGATATTCTACATGAAAGATTCTCAAAATTCTATGAGAAATATTGTAGAAATAATTCTCAATTTCAGAAAACTGCCAGGGAACAAAATTAAATAATAAATATCAGTAGTATTTTTATACACCAGTAACAAATACACTGAAAAATAGAGAATGAATACACTCCCATTTACAATAGCACCAAAGACAATGAAATATCTTGAAATAAACCAAATGAAGGAAGTGAAAAGTCTCTAATATGAAATCTTTAAATAATGTAAGAGATCAAAAAAGCACTACAAGTGGGAAAAAAATCCCATGTTCATAGATCAGTAAAATTAATATTATGAAAATTACTATCCAACCAAAAACAATTTATAGATGTACTGCACTCCTCACATGTGGAAGAATTAAATTAGATACATATCTATCATTATGCATACACATTAGATTAAAGTAGAACAAAGACATAAATTTGAAAACCTAAGACACTGAATCTGCTGTAAGGAAGTATAGACAGTACCTTATAGGTGTAGGAAAGGGCTTTCAGGAATAGAATTCATTGGCCTAGAAACTGAGGTCAGCAACTGAGAACCACGACCTCATATAACTTAGAAGCTTATGCACAGTTAAAGAAATAACCAAGTGAAGAGGAAGCCCACAAAATAGGACAGAACCTTTGGCTGCTATACATCTGACATAGGACTAATATCCAGAATAATCAAAAAGCTCAAAAAAGTCCAGGAATCAAATGGCCTAATTAAAACTGGACTAGGTATCTAAACAGAGAATTCTTGATATAAGAAGTAAAAATGACTTAAAAATAACTCAGAAAGGTTCATCATCTTTAGCAGTTAAGAAAATGCAAATTACAATAGCTTTGAGATTTCAGCTCAGGCATAAAGGCCAAGATGAACCAAACAACAGACAGTAGACCTTGACAAGGTTGTGAAAAGAGGAACTCTACTGTTGGTAGAAATGCAAAATTAGTGCAGTCACATTTGAAGTCAGTATGGAGAATCCTCCAAAGCCCAAAAGTCACCCTGTCATATGCTGTGAGCTGTCTTTCTGTATGCTGTGAATATGTGTTCCTCCCATTGGTTAATAAATAAAGCCGCATTGGCCTATGGCAGGGCAGAATGGAGCCAGGCATGGAAACCAAGAGAGATAGAGAGAGAGGAGAAAGCAGAGTTGGGGCAGATGCTGAGAGCTACCACCAGGAGAAGCAAGATATAAGAGAACAGATAATGCCATAAATCTACTTGGCAAAGCAGAGATTAATAAAAATGGTTTTAATTAAGTTATAAGAGCTAGTTAACAATGAGCTTGAGCCATAAGCAATTTGCAATTAATATAAGCCTCCATGTGCTTACTTGGCACCAAGCAGCTGTAGGACCAGGCAGGATACAGGAAAACCTCCAGCTACAGACATATGACCCAGCTCTACACCTCTTGATGTATACAATAATGACTTCAAATCCCACTTGGCAGATACATGTTCCACAACATTAATTGCTGCTCTATTCACAACAGCGAGAAAATGGAAACATCCTGAAAGTTCTTTACTAGATAAGTGGATAATGAAAAGGAGGTACATATATACTATGAAAAACTTTTCAGCTGTGAAGAAAAGTGAAATTTATAAGTAAATGGACAAATCTAGAAAAGATTATACTGAGTGAGTGTGGAAAGATTCGAGAAGGGAATAGAAAAATGTTGATGATATGAAATGAGACATTTATCTATTGAAAGCAAGGTTTATATAAACTATGTAACTGTGAAATGCATACAAATGGTTTACATACCTCTCTTCATAACTGATAGTATCTTGAGATAACTGTATAAGAGGTTTTCACAAACTATGACCAGTGCATTTTTATCCATAACGTGAGTATAGTTCTAGACTCTTCCATAGTTGTGTTACTCACTTACGACATTGAAGGTGTCGTGCATCTGTTAGTTGTTATAGAGAAGAGCTCCTTGATTCAGTAGCTGTTTATTTGTGCATCATAATTTAAGTTTTTATATATAAAATAATACTAGGATATACTTAGGTTACATTCAATAGGAAAATTCAGAAGCAAAGCTAATGGAAATGGTCTTGAATGCATAGCTCCCCTTTAAAAGTTATGCCAATAACTTTCTCTTGGGCCATGGATTGTATCCTGGTTATCCTTTGCTTTACATCTACTATCCACTTATGAGTGAGTACATGTTTGTCTTTCCGGGTCTGGGTTATCTCACACATGATGTTTTTTTCTAGTTCTATCCATTGGCCTGCAAATTTCATGATGTCATTGTTTTTCACTACTGGGTAAAAAACCATTGTGTGAATACACCATGTTTTCTTTATTCATTCTTCAGTTGAGGGGCATCTAGATTGTTTCCAGATTCTGGTTATTATGAACAATGCTTCTGTGAACATAGTTGTGCAAGTGTCCTTGTGGTATGATTAAGCATCCTTTAGGTATATGCCCAAGAGTGGTATCGCTGGGTCTTGAGGTAGATTAATTCCCAACTTTCTGAGAAATGACCATACTGATTTCCAAAATGGCTATTCAAGTTTTCACTCCCACCAGTAATGGAGGAAGACCCTAAGAGGGACTCATGGATTGACCTGGCAAGGGAAAAAAGGTGAGATCTCCTGGGTAAACTGTGGGAAGTAGGGGTAGATGAGAGGGGATGGAGGATGGGAATGTGAGGGATCAGGATGGTTGAGTTATGGGAGGGACAGAAAGGGAGAGCAATGAAAGAGATACCTTGATAGAGTGAGTCATTATGGGGTTAGGGAGAAACCTGGTGCCAGGGAATCTCCCAGGAATCCACAAAAATGACTCCAGCTAAAACTCCTAGAAATAGTGGAGAGGGTGCATGAACTGGCCTTCTCCTGTAATTATATTGGTGACTACACAAATTGTCATCATAGAATCTTCATTCAGTAACCAATGGTAGCAGATGCAGAGACCCACAGCCAAGTACTGGGCTGAACTTCAGGAGTCTAGTTGAAGAGAGGGAAGAGGGATTATATAAGCAAGGGGAGTCAAAATCATGACAGGAAAACTCACAGAGTCAGCTGACCCAAGCTTGTGGAAACTCACAGACTCTAGATCGATAACTAGGAAGCTTATATGGGACCAACCTATGCCCTCTGCAAGTGGGTGACAGTTGTACAGCTTGGTCTGTGTGTGAGGTGTCTAACAATGGGACCAGGATCTGTCCCTGGAGTATGAACTGGCTTTTTGGAACCAATTCCTGTAGTCAGATTTCCTGTGTCCTGGCCTGCCGGTGGTAGGAACAAATCTCTCGCATTTGTGTCCCCCAAGTAAATACATGGAGGCTTATATTAATTATAACTGCATGGCTCTGGCTCAAGCCTTTTGTTAGCTAGCTCTTATATCTTAAATTAGCCCATAACTGTTAATCTATATGATGTCACGTGTTCTGTGGCTTTACCTATGTGCCATTACATACTGCTCCCTGGACAGCAGGCTGGCATCTCCTGACTCAGCCTTCCTCTTCCCAGAATTTTCCTTGTCTGTTTATCCCATCTATACTTCCTGCCTGGCTACTGGCCAATTTATTAAAATTTAATAAAAAGCATTTTATTAAACCAGTGTACAAATGCATTATCCCACAGCGGATTCCCTATGGTGGGATGCCTCACTCAGGCTTGATGCAGGGGAAAGGAGCTTTGTAGATTGAAGTTTGTTGGACTTGTCCAGGCAGAAGCCACTTTTATAAAATAATCATTCAGAGGTTAATATTAACTACAAACTGTTTGGTCTATGGCTCAGAGTTATTGCTAGTTAGCTATTATATCTTTAATTAACCCATTTCTATTAATTTTATATTGCCATGTGGCCTTGGTATTACTGGTCTGCTGGCATCTTCCTCCTTGGGCAGCTGGATGGTGTCTGCATGACTCCTCCTTTCTCCACACTGTATCTCTCTTGGATTTCTTGCCTGGCTATAAACTGTGTTGCCGTAGGCAAAACCAGCTTCTTTATTAACAATAGTAGCAACACATATTCACAGTGTACAGACAGATCATCCCACAGCACTTCCACTTTTCTGTCTAAACCTTCTGTCAAAAAGGAAGGTTTTAATGTTAACTTAGTAAAATTACAAATAACAAAAATAGTTATCAAGCAAGAATTGCAGTTACAATATCTAGTCTATTTGTATTTGGCAAAATTAAAGAAAATAGCCTGTTCTGTATCCTGTATTTGTGAGTCTAAAATTTTATATCTAATTTCCCATTTATCATAACCAAGGAAAATTATAACTGTCTAGTCTTCAACTCCATCAAAGACCCCAGAAGGATAAAATATTACCTGGGTAAACAAGAAGTACATTGCTAGAAAGTTTCAAAATTCTAGAAATGACAGAGAAATCTGGCTGCCTGGACAGTCATCCAAACTTCCTCTGTAATGTTGGGGCATCTATCTTCAGCCTATAGGCCTGGAGTCTCTGGCATACTTTTTAGTGAAGCAGGAAATTTGAAGGACTGTTTTGCCTATTGGCAAAGTTCATCAATTGTTTTTGTCTGTATCCTGCAGAATATCTGGCAGTTTCTTCTGTGAAGCAGGAACCATCTTGCCTTGTTTTGGGTCCTATATGTCCAGTTTATCAAGACATCCAGACAAGAGCAGTTTCTTGCCCAGATGGCTAACCTTTTCCTCATAGTAAGCAAGCTCCATAATGAATTTCTTTGATGTCCATCATCTTCTTTGAAGTAATTGGTGCTACCAGGGGCAGACATGTCTCACTGTCCAGAAAAGTCTAAGTTCTTCTTAATACATTTTATATGCCATATTCTGTAGGTCTTTGAAGTTTTTGAAGATTATCTTTTTATCTGAAATGTATCTCTGCATATCTAGAAAACCTAAGTAGGATGACTATAAGTTTGACTCTTATAGCTGACTATTAATTTGTATTGCTTAACTATACATTTCATTTTTAAACGAGTGGTATAAATATAATATCTTGAACTAGAGTAGATATTATATATCTATTATATATATCATATTATAACAAAATTGACCTTAAAATTATATCAATAAACTAAAATCCATATCAATGTAAAGTATTTTGAGATTAACATTTGTTTTTTGGATCAAAGTAGATTTAATAATCTCCTTTTTATTAATCATTTCTATATCATATCTCCCTTTTTTCTTAAGAGATTGACTATGACCATTAATCATTTATTATCAACCCTCTTTAAATGAAAACAAGCATTTATAAACAATATTTTGGGAATTTGGACATAATTTTCTATACTACTCCCTGTTGACTAGGGACTTTACTAATCTTATGGGGATCCTGAGAAAATTTAGAATTATGGCTAAATCTTGGCTATAGTAGTCTGTGAGGTTGCATAGTTTCATCCAGTTGCCTTGAAGCTGTTTTGGATATTGGATCATCTGGGACATCACTCTCATCAGAGAGACCGCTCAGGTGGTCTTGATCAATCAACCCATATTAACCTGGAAGCAATCTATAGGTTCACATCATCTGTGGAAACAAAAGCAGAACCTCTTTTCCAAAGCAAAATATCCATAGACCCAAACTTTGAAGTCAAAATACCTTTAAAATGTATATGTTGGTTTAACTTAGCAGTCCCCACAATCAAATGTCTCTCTGCAGTTAAAAATCCCAAAGACAACACAATAACATACAGTATCTAGACTCTCTGTGCATTTTCCATCTTTACATGGCCTACATTTTTTTGTTACTCAAATTCTTTTTAAAGACTTTCTTTATCCTTTTTTTCCCCAAGCCTACATGTATTCTTAAACACATGATAACCCATTTCGAGGTATTTTCCCATCTGAATCTGTTTTATTATGTATTTTATTGTCTGGACATCTTGATAAACTGGACATGTAGGACCCATAGGAAGGTGACCACTGAACTTTGCCAAAACAAGGCAAGATGGTTCCTGCTTCACAGAAGAAACTGCCAGATATTCTGCATCATTTTCTGACCAGGAGAATTTTTAAGCTGTTAAACTTCAAGGCCAGTATCAAAGCCCAGCTTTGGTTGCTGGCTCCACTGTGCTCAGGCTTTCCAATATGGTGCAGGTACCAAGGAGGCACACTTACCTACCCAATTCTGGGAAGCAGTATTAAATATCATGGAGCTGTGTTTTGTTAGCCTGTGACTGTGTACTCAATCCTGAAATCAGTGGCTGGGAGAATCTGCTTTGTACCTCAGACTGCAGAAGCCCACCATACCATTTACCTCTGGCAGCTGGCGGCTAGAGGCCAGCTCCATATAGTAGGCAGCTGTCACGAGATGCATCTCTGCGCTGTTGATGGCATGAGACTATGAGACTAGGAAGCACAGTTTTGCTCATTTCTGTGCATTTAGAATCTTTCAGAAGCTTTTTCATGTCTACATGGATCAATGACTGATAATGGGTGCCAAATGTAGCCGTCCAGTTTTATCTGTGCTGTCTCAGTCCACAGTCCCTCAGTCATTTTTAAAATAATCACTCAGAGGCTTAATATTAAACTGTTTAGTCTATGGCTCGGGCTTATTGCTAGCTAACTATTACATCTTAAATGAACCAATTTCTATTCATCTATATTTTGTCATGTGTCTGTGGTGTTACTGATCTACTGGCATCTTGTTCCCTGGGCGGTAACCTGGCATCTGCCCTGACTCTGCCCTCTTCTCCCTGTATCTCTCTTGGATTTCCTGCCTTACCCTAGGCCAAAACAGCTTCTTTATTAACCATTATTAGCAACACATATTCACATAGTACAGAAAGACCATCTCACAGCACTTCCCTGTTTCTGGATCGTGCAGAACAGAAACTTCTGCCTAAAGAGCTTGGTCCTGCCTCAACTTGATATGCAATATCAAGAGGTGATTAATTCTAAGCACTGAGAACCTGATATGTGACTCAGGCTTCAAAGATAGACTCAAGGATCTGCATTTGATTGTCAGTAGCCTATCATACCACCATAGTTGAACTTGTGTTCCTCAGTAGCACTCAGCAATGCATAGAGTTGAAGCAGTTTTTCATGTGTGGGAATATTTGGCCTTCGCACCAGATAGCATGACAGCTTGAAGACTGGGGCATTGGTTTCCCAGTCCTTTGAGAATCCAGGGCCTGCAATCTTTCTTCCTTGGTGTCTTAATTAGGGTTTCTATTGCTGTGAAGAGATACCATGACCATGGAAACATTTAAAAAGGAAAACATTTAATTGCTTGCAGTTCAGAGTATTATATTATAGTATTTATACACATGGCAGGAAGCATGGCTGTGTGCATTTAAACATGGTGCTGAGGAAGGAGTTTAGGGTTCTTACATCCTGACTCAAAGACAACACATGGTGTTCTGATTCACTAGGCACAGCTTGAGTATATATGAGACCTCGAAGCCTGTCTCCTCAGTGACACACTTCCACCAACAAGGCCACACCTATTCCAACAAGGTCATACCTCCTAATAGTGCCACTCCCTTTGGAGGCCATTTACTTTCAAACTACCACACTTGGTTTGTCACAATTTTACTACTCCTGCAGTACTGGCTTTCTGATTTCCCTCCATTCACATTCACTACTGTCCTTTCCACTTTTTTCTCATATTGTTCCCTGTTGATTCTTCTGTTGACTTCTTTCTGGGACCCATCATCCATTCTGTCATCAATACCATTTTTACTACTCCTCTGGCACTGAGATAGGGGCTGCTACTACCACCTCTACTGATATTATCAGTGCAGCTCACTCTGCTTCCTATAAAAGTAACTGACAGACAAACAAAACAAAGCATAACAAAAGAGGAGGTGGAACACTCAATAGATGCCGTAATAAGTTGTAGTAGTAGATGGCAAAAAAGAGAGTACCATCCAGTTTACTTCAAAGGGTGAACTAAGCATCCAGTACTCCAGCTGAGAGAGGAAAAATGACAAAGGTGTGGCATACAACTCTATTCCCTTGTCCTAGAGAAGTTGACTCACTCTTCTGCCTTCTATTAGTTATTGTACTGTAATATTTGTTCAAGATGTTTGGCAACAGAAATGCACACACACACACACACACACACACACACACACACACACACACACTTTACATTGCATCTAATCCAAGGATCAAAGGTTAGACAGACACACCTATGCTTTAGTGTGATAGGAGTAGCTATTTTTGCAAGCTTGGTCTCTTAAAACCAGATTCAGTCACTGCTATACTCATAATAAATACCCTTATTGTAGAAGATAAATCATTTATCGAAGCAACTACTCTACATATGATGTAGCCTTTGCCAAACCCTGTTATCATTAACACTTGATTCTGCCTAACAGAATTTCCAGTAACACCAGAATTAAAACATGGACAAACTACTGAATTTGCATAAGAGATACTATATAAAGTGATAATTTTCAAGATGAAATAATCCTAATTCTTATAGAATTCCTAATATTTTTATGAAAAGCTATAGAACACTGTCAAATAAGACAATGGAGTGACACTAATATGACCAGAATATTTAAGGGAAAACACTAGAAACTTTAAACTCAGAAAAAATAAATAGCCTGGGAGTTGAATGACATCATTCGTGTAATATATATATGCACATATTATATATATATATATGTGTGTGTGTGCATTGTACATGAAATACATGTGTATAATATATATATATAATATATATAATGAACAAGTATTTAAGGTGTCAAGCATTTGGGTAATATATATATATATACATACATATATATAATATGTATTTAAATTGTACTTAAAGAATCTTATACCACACAAATGAGACAGTAATTAAGAAGCACATTTTATTTTTTGTTTCTTAAAGAATTATCAAAACATTTCATTTATAATCTATATTATGTCATGTTATAGCATGTCAGTGTTCCCAGAAATTTTATTAAGCCCCAACAAATTACATTCTTACACGCCTGATTAAAATATTGCTTGATTGTCAGGCTATATATATTAGACACTTCAAATGTCTCAGTATTAAGGCTCAACATCATCACTCTGTGCTTTGTCATTTTGTCAGACAGGAGCCAAGTAGGCAGCATATTTTTTGTGTTTACTGTTAATTTTGAGAAGTGTTATTTAAATGAGTCCAAACAAAAATAAATTGAGTCAAACCTCAAACTTTAAATCTGTTTTTGAATAGCAATATTTTGGCTTAAACAACACATCACCATAAATACAGTCTACAAAGATATGTGCATTGCATCTAGACCTTTTCATCTTCCATTGTTACTATAAAAACAAAGAAAAGCCTTCAACCAGATTCCCCATTGTAAGTTCTCTTCTCATTTATGAGTATATTTTAAATAACATTAGGTTTTATTTGTCTTTTTAAAAAAAAATAGAGCATACTATAAACCTGGGACACGATATAGCAACAGAGATTTTAGTTGAGGTGGATCTTAGTTAGTGTACTTTAGTGCCTACATAGCAGATGATTCAGTACTTCATTGAGGAGAATGTGTCAATACTGATATCTCCTCAAGTGCTTCAGTAGCTTTGGAGATCAAAGATTCTTTGGTTATTTTTGAAAATGAAATCAGCATAAATTTGCTGACTTTCCAGCACTTATGACCAAAGGGTTAATGTGTAGCAATGGTTAGTTAGCTCATTTTTCATGGATTTTGTTACCATTATGTCATTTTGAAACAAATACTGGTCAAAGATAAATATGTGAGATACAGATTGAATATTCTGAATGTGTTGTTGCAGTTACGTTTACAATGTCAGTTATTATATTGTTAGTAAAATCACCAAATATTATCTCAATAATTATATAACTTTAACTATAAGCTTGGTATTACTCAAACAAAGCAGGCAGCTTTCAGTAAAGCAGCAAATCCAGACTGAGCCAAATTCCCATAAATTCATAACTGCATGATTTTGTAAGATTTTTAGCAAAAATTCAGGCTTGCACTACAAAGTCAGAATTTGTTTTTTACCTACGTGATGCTATCTTGTTTATAATATTTTTAATATTTTTAATTCTTTTGAAAAAAAAAAGAAGAGACAAGAGAAAAAATCCAAAAAATTTGGGAGGTGAAGGAATGTACAGAAAACAAAATTGTCTCATTAAATAAAATATATAATACAATATATCCAAAATGACAAGCTATAAATACAGAAATGTAATAGCATTATTGTCTGCCCACATATAAGATAACAAACAAGAGAAAGAAAAATAATTTTAATGGGGAAGTGTTTGTTTAACTTCACTTGCTTTGAGATAATTGATTTCTTCCCAAAGCAGTCAATATTCACAATTGGTAAAAATTAGAAACAAATACATGGACAAATGTCATAAAGGAATTCTATTTGTCATTACCCTGCCAGTGTTTCTTCTTGTAGTTATTTCTTTCTATTTTTTTGTCTTTCATTTCTGTTACTTTGTGTTGAAAACATGTGTAACACTTCCTCACTTCCTGCACATAAACAATAAAGCCCAAGGAAAGAGCCTGTTTTACTCATCAATCCACTTCCAAAAATAAAATAATATTCTCAAAATTATATGCTTCCCTAGGGAAGCATGAAGATAATGTAAAATCGAATAAACAATAGCACAGTGAAAAATAGAAACACCTCACCAGATGAGCAAGCACATATGCTGAAATTCAAGCCCAAGTTTAAAAATTCAGAATAGAGCACTCCCAGAAACCATGCTATATATATGCAAATGCCCTTCTTCACATAGGGAGATCAGCAATGACTTGTTATCAGTGGGGCTTATGCTTCAATCATTTTACAAAGAGATTATTGTTTTCTTTTTTCTCCATGTTCTCTTTTACTTTGTAAGAAGAAATGAGATTGTTCAAGAAAATTTCAGAATTATGACAAGCATTTTAGAAACAGAATAGTCTGAATTCAATAAGTTGAGGCCTGGAAGCCCTATCTCATATTCTGGGAAAGGTCTAACTCTAACTAACTTTACTGATGTTTATTTGTATTTCCTGAAGATTTTAATTTGTAGATACTTAACTAGAATAAAAAGAAACCAACATACAGTGAAATGCATGTAACAGGGTATGGTCAACATGTATCTAAGCATTTGTCTTTATGCCTTATTAGGTTGCTATTATTATGATCATGATATTTAATTTAAAATATTGGAATATTTTATACATGTATTCAAAGAAATATTATTATATTCACTCTGCACTTCTCTAGTCCAACTCCTCTCAAGTGTTTTCCAATATATCCACCTCCAACCTTCATGTCTTCTTAAAAAACAACTCACTAAGACTAATTAGCATTACTTTTGTACATGGATATGAAGCGATTTACTTGAGTATGAGCAACCTACTATGGGCCACCCCTGTCAAAAACAAAAATGACTCTCCCATCCTGAGCAGCTATCAAGTGCCGCTATCTCCTCATGAATATATTCAGTTGAAGGAATAGAGCCCAAAGTTTATTCAACTAAATTACAAAACACACACCAGGCACAGAAAACATAATATTAAATATCCTATAGAATTCCTTCTCTATTGATAGTGTTGGCTCAAATTCATTAAACATTACTGAAAAACAAGACAAATAAATAGCATGAGTACATTAAAGAACTTCAAAAGATGAAACTTATTTTAATGTGCTTGCTGGGGGATTTTACATAGTTTGGTTGTCCAGTAAACATCTAGTTACACTGATCTCTTTGCTACTCTTTCTATCTTTAAGGAAGTGATTTATGTGATACTTATTTACAAAATCTATCTAAAATTTATAGAATGGGAAATGATACACATTAACTTAGTGATTTCCAAGTTCATCAGTAAGGCAGATAGCTTGCACATTACCAATACTTTTTTTTTGCATCAGAATTCTTATGAAAGAATAAGATGTCCTTGATTTGACAAATCTCTTTTGTTGAGTTTAGATTGGTTATCACCAATAACACTGTAAAATAATTAATAGCTGACTTTAAGAGAAAGGAGCTACAAAATAGAATAGATACATCGTAGCAAAAATTTAATTATATTTTACTTTACTGTGTTTTACAAACAACTTTTAAAATAATCACTTATTAGTAGAGTATTAAAAGTCAGTTAAAAAAGCTTTGTTATAAATAATAAAGCAATGTCATAAAGGTAGTAAGAAATTGTACACAATGAGCCATAAATAGCCGAACACACAGAGGCCTAAGTTAGTAAATGCAAGAGACATGATATCATCAGAAAACATTTGGCTGATGTGTGGTATGACTCATTATTAATTGATTAGTAATCTGAAACTGTAGAAAAAGACACATACATGAGGAGTGGAGAAACAAGTCAAATGCCTCTGTTTATCAACAAAAGAAGGAACCTAGAGGGCAAAGTCTCTGGGGGATAATATTCATCGTACTGTGAGTTTCACACCCTCAAAAGTGTCAATGACTATAAATGTGTGGTATGGGCCCCAGAAATTCATAAATTAAAAGCACTTGTTACTTATGATGACCTGCTAATCTGACAATTTCTTTTGTTGTTTTGTTTATTTGAGATAATCATCTTTGTTACGTTTTTACTATCAAACACCTCCTGGGGCAGGTCTCATGCTCCGAGTAGATGACCAGATTGGCCAACACACAACAGACTACATTTAGTGTGTGTGCGTCTCGTGTGTGTGTGTGTGTGTGTGTGTGTGTGTGTGTGTGTGTGT
>CABHPQ010152457.1:0-23708 GCA_902168405.1 Peromyscus aztecus
TTATTTCTCTAATGGAAATTGAAGCAAAATAAATCTACCATATTTATGGTCACTTTTGATATAGCTACAGCCTTTTAAGTCTGTTCTAACAATGAGCAGTGTTTACCATCACATCTACTTTCCTGAGTCTGTGGAATTTTATAACCATTCTTTCCAGTTCATTCAGCTTCTGCTGAAAAGTCTGGCTGGAGAACTACAAAGACATATATTAGGATTTCCATCTCTACATCTTTTGGCATATTAATGATGCCAAGAATATCTAAGATCCACTGTTAGGAAAAATATTAGGTTTTTATTTGCTATTTTGCCTAGAGAGTTCTAGTAAGTAGTCTTAGATGTTGTGCTCATAATATAATATGTCATATAAGAATGAAAACAACCCAGTTTTCATAATCTTAACATATCTAAAAGGAGGAAATGCCCTATATGGAAAAAGATATGTGATATTGAAAAACACAAAAGCCTAGGATGTTCACAATCAAGGCTATTGACAAGGTTACTGGTAGCCCTCCACAAACTTCTGGTATGGACCTATTGCTGAAGACTACACCTATACAACTTATTGACCATGGGGAATTCAGTTCAACTTGTGCTTGCTTAAAGCTAGTATTCATGGTACTGGAAGTACTCTGCATGCAACCAAATGAGAAAGGTAAACACCAACCCAACCACATACCCTTCATTCTATAGTGGTCACTTACCAAAAAGTGATATCAATGCAATAGTGGCACAAAGTTTGTGGGAGTAACCAATCAATATCCAATTTGCATCATAGCCCACTCCACAAGATGAAACCCATACCAATGCTGGCCAAAAACATGAGACTATATAGGGCAGGGACTTTGGGGAAAATGAAAAACTACTGTTCTACTAAAGGAACATATAGCAATAAAATAACTCTTAATGACATTCTTCTAGACTCATAGATCAGTGTCTGGCTCAGTTATCATTAGAGAAACTTCCTCTAGTAGCACATGAAAGTGCTGTGGGATGTTCTGTATGGCAAATGTGTTGCTAATAAAACACTGATTGGCCGGTGGCTAGGCAGGAAGTGTAGGCGGGGCTAACAGAGAGAATAAAAAGAACAGGAAGGCAGAGGGAGACTTGGCCAGCCACTGCCAGGACAAGCAGCATATAAAGATGCCGGTAAGCCACGAGCCGTGTGGCAAGGTATAGATTTATGGAAATGGATTAATTTAAGCTATAAGGACAGTTAACAAGAAGCCTGCCACGGCCATACAGTTTGTAAGCAGTATAAGTCTCTATGTTTACTTGGTTGGGTCTGAGCGGCTATGGGACTGGCAGGTGAAAGAGATTTATCCTGACCGTGGGCCAGGCAGGAAAACTCTAGCTACATGAAAGCAAATAAAGACACCTACAACCAGACAATATACAATGAGTGAGAGACTTTGGAATATTCATTCCTAAAAGGGATGGCTCCAGTAAATCCCTCCCCTCAGAGCTCAGAGAACTTTGTGGAAGAGGAGGCAAAAAGAGCATAAGAGCCAGAGGGGATGGAGGACACCAGTGAATAAAGGTCTTTTAGAAAGAACAGGGCTGATGTACGTATGAACTCACAGAGACTGAGGCAGCATACACAGGGCCGACAAGGGTCTGTATCAGATGTGGTCTTGGAGTGAAAGAAAAAGTGAATGCATTATTTCACCCCTAGCTTAGAAAGTATCTTCAGTTGATATCCACTTACAATTGAAAACTTAGTTTTCTCTAAAGGGAAACACATAACTCTTAAGGGTAAACCCCATGCCAAACAGTAGCTTCCCAACACAAAATGAACTCAAAAGCATCTTCTTTGTTTCTTTGGAGGTTCTTTGTTTCATAATATTATTAGTTTTTGTTGTTGTTGTTATTGTTTGTTTTTCTTTTTTAATCTTACAGGGCATTTACTTGGATGTCATGGCTTCCAGTTTTGTGTTTTTATGGGATTCCTGTGTTTTCAAACCTGTGTGTCTCTATGTCTGTATGTGTTTCTTATGCTTTTTCTTTGCATTTTTTGGTTGTTTTGTTCTATTCTGATTTGTTTTTATTTTATTTTATATTATTTGATTTTATTTTTCCTCGTCTATCTCTTTTCTAAGCACAGGCAGAAAGGATTTGAGTGGGAGGGAAGGTTGGGAGGAACTGAGTAGTAGGAGGTAAGGAAACCATAATCAGAATAAATAGGTGAAAAAATCTATTTCCAATAAAAGAAAAAATTTAAAAATAGAAAGAAAATAGCAAAACAAAAGGCATCAAACAAGCAAAGAATTGGACAGACCAAGACTGCAATCTGTAAAAAAATTTGATTTTTTTTCTCCAAGTAACTTATACATTAAAATTTTGGTAGTAATTTTTTTTTAAATCAATAGATTTATACAAAGCAGTAAGAAGATACATTAGAGCAATTTTCTTTGTCCATTGTCAATACATCTGGTACAGAGGTAGTGCTTGGTGACAGTAGGTGCAAGGACTTTTATTCAATTAATTAATTAATTAATTAATTAGTAGCATTTATTGATTCTTCGTGAATTTTGCATCATGCATTCCAGTACCACTTATCTCCCGGTCTCTTGTATCTACCTTCTGCCCTTCCAATCCCCCCATCAAAACCAAAGGTAAAAGAAAAACCAAAAACCAAACAAAAGAAAGGAAATAAATCAAAAACAAAAACAAACAAACAAAAAGAACAATTTTGTCTTGGAAGCTTTAGTGTGGCCCATTGAGACACACAGTTTACCCACTAGTCCTTAGAAAAATTTTATATAGACAATAAGGGTAAGATTTGAAGAGGCAGGCTTCTCTGGGCTCACTATTCCGAGTGTTTTTGTAAGAGCACATGCAAGTAAAGGTTGATAACTTTTTACAGAACAATAAGGATAGAGATATCCACATTGGATTTAGGAACCACTTAATAGACAAAATAAAAATTTTAAATGCTTTTACATAGAAAGTATCAGGAAAACGTATATTCATAGTCAGTGATAGGTTCCTTAAAATGAAAAAAAAAAAAAAAAAAAAAAACCTAGTAATGTCATTATTCCCTGAAGAGCAATTTTAAGTGAGCTATATCTCAATCTTTACTCATTGATAATTGGAAGTGTGTTTATAACAGCCTGATGTACATCTGGACAGCCATGTGTTTATCTCAGAGAAAAAGTTAATACTGTCAATCTTATGATTTTGATGATTGGGTCTATTTGACAAGATTATGTCACTTAGGACTAGACGTCAAAAAAGAAGGGAATTACTCAAAAGTAGATCTTTATTGTCTCCTGTCATTGAAACATCTGTATATTTAGAATAAACCTTCAAGTTGACTGAGATGTGACAACAAGCAGACGAAACGATTCGGGTCTTGTATTGCTTCTACTGGGGCTTCATCTGAGTTCTAATATGGTTTTAGTATTAGTTCATATTAGTATTATTACAGCATTAATGCGTATCTATTTACAACTATTTATGAACTAAAAAAAAACAAAACCCTGGAATGGCTTCATACATACTGATAGATGGTTTTCCTAGTTTTCTGTTGCTTGCTATGATAAAACATTAACCAAAATCAACCTAGAGACAGAAGGGTTTATTTCATCTTGCATCTCCCAGGTCATAATCCATCACTAAGAGAATCCAGAGTAGGAAGTTAAGGTAGGAACTTGGAGGCGGGGACTGAAGGAGAGCCACAGACTAGTTTGCTGCCCCAGGTCCACCTTCCTGGAATGGCACATTCATGTTGGGCTGTTCAATTGTATGACTATTAGCAAGAAATTACCCCCCACTAATGTGACCTTAAGGACATGACTCTAGGAAGTGATAGGGGCAATTTCTTAATTGAAATTTGTTTCTCCAGATACGTATGTGTTGGTGTCAAGTTGACAAAACCATCACAGTAGTAATTTAACAAAGTAATTCTTAAAATGTTGATACTGGGTTCAATAAGGTCTTTAAAAAATTAATGAAAAATGAATGCTATGTTTCATCTAAATCTTCTTGAATTCTGAGCTGTATGCTTAATTCAATGTGAATGAAAACCTTGGAAATAAGATCGTGAGATGCTTTTACATTTCTGAAGGAGGTATTCATTTCTATTATTACTATTTACATATTAACAGAAAAATAATACTTCCTATAAGAAAAATGTGCTATACAATAAACATTTTCCAAAGTCTTCATCATGTTAAGTAAGTTAAATAATAATTTTGAAGTATCATGAATTTATAATATATATAAATATATATTTATTTACATATATGTATATTTACACACACACACACACACATATATATATATATATATATAAAGAATTTGGGAATCTTCATTACAATAGTAAGTAAAATATGTATTCTGAAAGCCATAATAACTTTTAGAGAGAAAAATTATGGTACTGCTTAAAAGTTTGATGAAATAGTATTGTTACTGTAGTTCTACTGAGTTCTCTAAATTTTATCTTAGAGTTTTGATGACTGAATCTTTGAGTCATCAACTATAGAACTGAGTCTGTGCATATCACAATAACCCAGACTTTCTGAGAAGTAGTGTTTTTTTACATGTTTATGACTAGTTCTACAGTCCTGGTGGTTTCAACGGGGATTCTAAAATTTATTTTAATGGGAGGGTGAATTACTATTATTAATATTATGTGGAATTAGGGGCTGGAGAGATGGCTCAGCAGTTAAGAGCACTGACTGCTCTTCCAGAGGACCCGGGTTCAATTCCCAGCACCCACATGGCAGCTGACAACTGTCTGTAACTCCAAGATCTGACACCTTCACATAGACACACATGCAGGCAAAAGCACCAATGCAAATAAAATAAAAAATAAATAAATTATTAAAAAAAGTCAAATATTTAAAAAAAATATTATGTGGAATTAAACTTGGTTAATTTAATATAGTAGAAAATAGACATACATACACACATACATTATGGAGAGGGAAAGGAGGAAGGAAAGTAATGAGAATAAAAGCAGGAAGAAGAGAAGAACAAATGAGAAGAGGTAAAGCATACTGAAGAAATTAAGTCACACATTCAGTATATATTTAAAGAAGTCATCAACAATATGGAAGCATTTGACGTTGTAAATAGTGGTAATAGTTTTTAAAGCTTACACAAGTGAGTCATGTTTACTAGTTCTGACAGGTTTGTGAGTATTGCTGTGGGAAAAGTTCCTTCAGGAAGCTTGGACTTTGCTTCTGACTGAGTCATTGACTACTTTGTATTCATCTCCAGCTTATGAATGTCAGACCTGCACAATATGCAACATAATAGAAACTGTAGGTCACTGTGAGTTTGCAACTTGCAGGGTTGATTCCTTCCATGTTTCTGTGGCATCCTGAGCTAGAGTTCCAATGAAGTCGGGATTGTTTTCAGTCCTACAATACAGTGAAACTTCCTGTTAATTTGAGAGACAAGAGGTTCCATGAGATCCAGGACTCCACATTCTTCACCCAGATCTTAGAAAGTACAGTATTAAAATGGCTTGTTGCAACCTTAATATTAGAATTTGCTTCTTATGTGAAGTGACCAATTATTCACATTTTACCACTTTAAAAATATGACTTCATCATTCTCTAATTGCCATAATTATTATGGCATTATACCTCTTAGAGGATCTAGCTTCTCAGCATTGTTATTGGTATCAGTTTGTGAAAGAAAACAACTTTTTTTGTGGTGCAGTGGGAGAGCTGCTACCTAACAAAACACATGCAGTCTCAGAGAAGACAATGTTATGTTTGATTCATTGATAAATGGCTGGTGGCTTAAAGTGAGGCTTCAGTAGAGGACTTGATTAGAATCTGGTGAGGTTTCTATTACTTATCAGGATGAGTGGACACAGCAATGTGAAGATCTTGAGTCACCAATGCAAAATGTTTACATTTGAAGTCTTTGCTGATTCTCCCCTTGGCTATGCATGAAGTTCGAGGACAGACTGCAAAATCAAGCTTCTTTATAGAAAATAAAGTTTTTCATACTAAGATAATAAAACGACAGGCCCAGATGCAGCCTAAGACACAGGCAATTCTGTTTTTCAGTAGCACAGTCATGATCCGGCTTTTGGGTCTCATTTATTTGCATTTCGTTCTTCTCTGCTGATGGCCTAGTAGAAACAAGTACAAGAGGTTTAGAATTGATATTTTCTTAGTTTCTGTTCCCCAAGTAAAGATTTTTTTCTTCTGTTTCAGATGTGAACATCATCCAAGAGTGTCTTCCTGGCATATGTGTCTACAGAATTGGTTAGAGTCACCAGATTATGGAATGCTTTAATATGTCAGGTAGAGACTACATGATTGTTTCTGCTACTGGAGAACAATGATGGTTCTTTCAAAACATGTACACTGAGAAGGCCACAGGAGAATTTTAAAAGAAAGTAGGTTTTTCTAACCCATGTATATCCCATATTCCATGTGTATCCCATGTGCCAAACAAGCTTATTATCTTACAGTAGAATGGGTTACTTTTTTTGTCAGGTACTTGCCAAATGATGTATACTTCTGCTACCATATCATATTACAATTGGTTCACTATATAGAATCCAGAGAATCCAAGTTAAGCCTATTCATTATTCTTATCGAAGCCTATCAAAGCATCTGGAGTATAGAAGCTGAATGTTGAAATTAAGTGGTTGCTGAGTGAATAATTAGACTGAGAAAATAATTAAACATCTTTTTTA
The DNA here is from genome assembly GCA_902168405.1 of Peromyscus aztecus. Classification (NCBI taxonomy): domain Eukaryota; kingdom Metazoa; phylum Chordata; class Mammalia; order Rodentia; family Cricetidae; genus Peromyscus; species Peromyscus aztecus. Next base: position 6,665 of record CABHPQ010152457.1, read on the forward strand.
AGTCAGAATTTCCTCTTAAATGTTAACAATAATAAAATACTAATTAGGGCAGTTTTATTACTACTATAAATCAGTAGAATTATTAATATCAATAAAATAGTGTCCCAAACAAATAATAAACATTAAGTAATTGACAAAGCATCAGGTAGTTGTTAACTAATGAGCACTTCTCTAGAAGACCAATTTTAACATATGATTTCAAAGATATGTAAATGTGTACTGATTTATGTTAAAATATCATAATTGATTACTATATGCCTAGAGTTCTGTTTTTAATGAAATTACTTTCTATAGTTAGTTGTTTACATAGTATTTCTCTGGAGAGAACTGTATGATGTTTTGTTCTAAGTCCATGCAGGATAAATGATCTGGAATCATTAGAATATGGTGTTATGCACAAACAACTAGACAGGAATTTCATTACAGACGATTAGTCAACTGTGAATTCAGCACCCAGCAGATGCACAGCTCCAACATGCCACATGAATTATTTGCATTACAGCTGCCACTCTGGTAAATGTTGAAATGATCTTGATGAACAGCTGTGGTTTTCTTAGGATTCTGTGCAAAGCACACTAGTTAGTTTTATTATTGCTCCATCCCATATCATAGGAAGGGCTAATTACCTTGAAGAAAGTTTGTGTATAAAAGGGTTTATAGTCTGCTGTGTTAACTTTACATTTAAGGGTCATCCATATTTACATTTTGAGCACCAGCACTCTGTTATCTGATGCGTATTTTATGTGCCTATAATTCAAAGTGAACAATAGTAAAATTCTTCAGGCTATTATCTAATAATAGGAAAATGTGTTTTACACAGGTCTATAAAAAGGTAAAAATTAAAATGCTGAGGTATTGGAATTTTAAATGGTCGATTGCTTTCATTCAGAGACTGAACTAAGTCAGTTTGTTTGTGTACTTAGTCAAGATTGCAGGTATTTCTTACTTTAAAGGATATTTCAAGGACTTGAGCCCTGCCATCTCTAGTGTAGTACCTGGGCTTCCAAATACTATTACAACTTCTGGGGTTTGAAATATGAGGAAGCTAAAAAGTAATGACATAAATAGTATACTTACTCACTTATTCCAGAGAACCTACTTAAATAAAAACTGTAGGATAATATTAGAATGTCTATGTTGGAGATCAGACGATGATGCCTCAGTGGTTAAGAACACATTCTGCTGTTGCAAAAGATGAGAGTTCAATTCCTCATATCAGGTATCTAAGAACTGCTTGTAATTCCACCTCTAGGAGATCTGATGCACTCTTCTGGTCTCCACACCCTTGTACATTCATGTAAACCTACAGAGAGAGAGAAAGAGAGAGAGAGAGAGAGAGAGAGAGAGAGAGAGAGAGAGAGAGAGAGAGAGAGAGAGAGAGAGAGTTAAAATAATAAAATTGAAATTTTAGAGATGGCTCAAATGTTAGCAGCATGTACCAGTGTACCAGTTTTATAGAGAAACTGAGTTTAGTTCCCAGAACCCATGTTAAGCAGGTTATAGTTGCCAGATGCTCCCAATTCTAGTGCACTCAAATCCACTGTGGACACCTGGACTCATGTGCATATATCACCCCCCACCATACAAATACACACTATTTAAAATTTAAAGTTAAATAAGTATTTTAAAGAAGTCTACTTTGTGAATAGAATAATAGTTGCATTATTTATAATAAACATAAAACTTAGTTTAGGTTCAAATGTAGTGTTATCTTGTGCTTTTTGAAAATTATTTGTTTGAGATAGATTTTTATTTATTTAATAGATCTAAGATCCTATTTGAATGTTATCATAAGTATATTTTTACCTTCAGTACTTACTTAAATACATGATACTTGATGGAGAGCACCTTTTCTTAATAGGCATAATTTTAAGGTCTATCATGAGATTTAAAAAAAGATCTTCTACATATTTATTTCAAAAAGAAAAATCATATATTAGCGATATAGACCTGAATAAAATGATTTGATCCAGTGTATAGTCTTACAGTTAATTTTATGACTAATATGCAAATGTTTTAGGCATTTAAGTAATATTAAATTGTAACACAACTTAAGTATATTTGATTTTTAGTAGGTCATATTTAAGTGATTTTTAGTACATTATAAATCTATATACTAATTAATGATACACTGTGAACTAAATGAAGTATATAATTAACTAGATATTCATGCTGAATATATTCTCATTATATACATCATTCACTTGAACATTAGATCTATAGAAGGACATACATATTGGTTGTTGTATTAAGGCAACTCCACGTAGTTAAAAGGGAGGTTTATTTTGTGGGGTAACTTACAAGTAAAGGGATAGGTTACAGGATCTGGGAAAGGTGTAGCCCAGTCCAGTGGTGTTCTCTGGAGAACTCTGGTCAATTTACCTCCAGCGTCCAGGATCCAGGAACCAAGAGAGCTGGCATATCTGGATCTCAGGTCTTAAGGGCTCCTCTCTCAGCTCTGCCTTGCAGGCATAACAGTTACCGAAGTCTCAATGGGGGTAGTATTTCCAGGTCAAAGCTGGAACAGCTACACACTACACAAACATGATTCAAATACACTTTTGCAAGATGACTTTGCAGTTGGGCAGACTGAAACAGAAATACTTTACTCTCTTTAAGAATCTTGTGCCCATACAAGAAGACAAGTAATATAGGATGAGACATAATTATAGCACTTGGGATGTGACTGAAACATAGAAGTGCAGAGATAAGAGCAAGTAACTCTTTCTAAATACATCAGTGTGAACAGTTGGCCAATAATTCATCATATAGACGAATTTGTCATGGGTAATACAATAACAAAAGTTCCAGTCACTAAATCTGGATATATCTATGTGTCATTTCTGATAAATGCATGGATGAGATAGTGTTACTATATGTACTGTAGACTCCTTAACATGGACTGAAGTGACTTAACTTCTTCAAATTTAGAAATTTTACTATTCAAAATTTAAGTGCTACCAAGAGGAATTATTATCATTTTCATGTTTCCCTAGCAAACTGTGAAAACATAATTTTCTCAAGTTCACAATCAATATTATGTAAAGCTAGAAGAACATAAATACAAGTTTTTGTTTACATGTTCTCTTTCCTCAATACAATGTAAAAGTTCTACATAATTAGAATGTATTTTAGATAGGTACATAAAGAAATGTATGTTTCCAATAGCTTCCCTTATTACTCAGTATTTTTGAGAATGCATAAGTGGCCATTCCTGAACACTCATGATATTTTGGTGTAATTTAGGATTTTAAGATAAAGTTTCATCAAACAAGAGTATTAAGTTATAATAATCTGAGATCTGCACAATTTAAGTTATGTAGTAATTCATGGAGGGATTCAGAAGAAAATATATCAATGATTTGGTAACATAGACACTAAATTGTGTTTTTATCCAAATTTATGCAAAACTATATAGGAGAAAACAAAAGAATTTTATCTAAATCTGACTATTGCTTAGAGGATGGATTTATTTTAAATGGAACTAAACATTTCCAGTGAAATATTACACTTCCACTCTTTCAAAAGAGATGAGTAGAATATTATTTAAGATATGAAGCTAAACCATGGAAGAAATTACAATATGACTTGTAATCACTTTAAGGACATTTACAATAGCTGTGAATTACGAAATATATTCTCTTCCTTTTCCTTCAGAGCTATGCATACATTAGCACAGAGAAACATGCTGACACACATATATTTATCAAAATTTGAAAAGAGAGTTTGATAGTAAAGTGCAGAATATATCAATAAAAATTAACAAAATACCAAACTCTACCTCCCCCCCCCCCAGAATATTTAAAGGAAATAAAATACAAATTGTCTCCTTTTTTTTTTTTGAGCCTTGCACACTAAACTTTCTGAATTCCAAAGTAAACAAAGACAATAAAATATGATTGAAAGAAGTTTGGTGTATATATATTTGGAAGCAAAAGGATACCTTTTGCTATATCAGACACAGATGGTGCCCTTCAACTGTATTGCTTTCAGTATATTTTCAGTCCTGCTGACAATATCTGTTATAATATAAGCTCTATTTTTTGCATTAAAAAACATTTATATTTGAAATTTATACTTTTCGTTTCTTTTGGGCCACCTTGTATCAAAGCATCCACATATATGATATATAAAATGTATTGATCTTTTATTTATATTGTAATTGAACTATAAGTATATAATTATAATTTCAGTCATGATACTGTAATTAAAGTATACTTCTTTATACTTACATTTCCTTGGCTATATTCTGAGGTTCTATTGCAAGGAATAGGTTTTAGTTATTAATATTTTTTCACAAAAACCTGGCAGGCCTAAAGTTGGTAAATTTTGCAAAATTTTCAAAGTTATCCAATTAGCATACAATGTAAATATAGCTATGAGTTTGCTATTTTGAAAATTCCAAGATTGCTATGGATATGGCTCTGTATGCTGTGAATGTATTGCTCTGATTTGGTTTTAAATAAAACGCTAATTGGCTAGTAGCCAGGCAGGAAGTATAGTATAGGTGGTACAAGCAGAGAAGAGAATTCTGGGAAGAGGAAGGCTGAGTCAGGAGTTGCCAGCCAGACACAGAGGAAGCGAGATGTAAAAGTATTGATAAGCCACAAGCCATGAGGCAACTTATAGATGAATAGAAATGGGCTAATTTAATATATAAGAACTAGATAGCAAGAATCTTGCCACGGCCATACAGTTTATAAGTAATATAAGTCTCTGTGTGTTTACTAGTGTCTGAGCAGCTGTGGGCCTGAGTGAGACTGAAGAAAAATCCAACTACACAAGATTTCTTTAATATAATATATCATTATAGTGATAGATTTCAATTAAAGGTAACTCAAACTGCAGTATTCAATATGTAGACATAGCACTAGGCTTATCTGAGTTGGAATCTTAACTGTTTTACAAATAATCACATATGATATATGTACTTAATAGGTGCTTGTATTAACAAATTTAATATATCAATCAAATAACTTGAGACAGAATATTATTCTCATGTTGTTCAGAATACACTTTATCATATGAATTATTACATTTGCATTTTCCTATCTTAGCTTTACGTCATTTGTGATTTCAGCTATAGCTCATGGGAAAAACACTCGTTAAAGTTCACAATGCCAATTTTCTAAGCTATATATTCAAGCCCCAATTTTGCATTCATAAACATGATATTTATGTTACATTCATACCTTGGAGCTATGATAATACCTATCCCTCATGATTAGGAACTATTTCTTCTTGTTTTAATTCTTAATGCATGTTAAGACTTTGTTTTTAAATATGTTTTTATTTAGCCTCACTTCTCTTCTCTTGTGTGCATTTCAGATCTGTTTATCTATCTCTGTACCTATATCATATAAAGCTTTTAAAATTAAATTAAATTATATGAAGTAAAATTATATCTTAAACCCTTTACCCCATGACACTTTTTTGAGATAATTACTTACTGTGAATCTTTGACTGGCCTGGAACTTGCCAAAAACATAAAAAAGCTGGCCTTGAAGTAACAGAGAACCACAGTTTATTTTCTGACTGCTAGAATTAAAGATATGAACCAAATTTATTTGGTTAGACTTTGCAAGCACATTGTGATATACAACTGGTGATTACTATACTGGAAATTTCAGATATAAAATGCATTCTCTCACATGCTTGTGTGTCCAAGAGTATGTAGCTTATCTTAGATATCTCATCCTGAATTTAAATAATCGGACCTTTTCCTAAAATTGAGTTCAGAGTAAACTAACAATTCAGAGTGTCCCAATGATTTTCTTTGGAGATTAGAAAGATCTTAAATTTATACATAGGGACTTTTAAAAATTGAACAAACACTGGATAATCAAAAATCTCCTTATAAGTTTTATGGACACCAGCACTATGTATATGTGATGAAATAAAGAATTGAGCATTTAATTTTAATTTTGTAGAGATACATTCTGGAAAATTCCAAGAGAACTTTAAATAAAGTTGATACAAAATAAAATGGAAGATTCAATATATAAAGATTATACAATAGTATATGGCTTCTGAGTTTTTAACCAATAACAATGAATTCCTGAAGATATTAATCTAGTATCATCAATATCTGCAACACCTTAAGTAGAAATATGCTGTACCTTGATTCTATACCACCCAAAATTATTAAGAGTAGGCAAAGGAAATACAATGACAGATATGTAATGATTCAGAAACTGTACACAGAGCAAGTGTCATCATCCCAATAGAAGATCCAGCACTTAGTGCTACTTGGTGAACAAAAAAATTAAACAAATGTAACTTAGGATTAGAAGCACGTATGTTTCAGAAAGTTTAATGGAGGACAAGAGTTCCTGGGTAGGTCTTTGTGGTGATAGTGATTGAAAAGCTGCTGTACAAAAATCATAAAAGAATAGAATTTGTAGATGTTAAGGAACTAATCAAGCTTGGAGACATCTGTTGTGGCCAACATTAGGCCACATAAGGTTAACAAAGATGGTTATCTCATGGATTTCTCTGAGTTATTTTTCCAAACCATAGAAATAAAAGACTAAAAAATGTTACAAGTTAGCAGTAATTTAATTTATAGATTCCAATTCATTTTATCTCTAGATTATATTGGTTCCTTTGATCTTAAAATCACACTGTCACAGTAGAAAACATAGTAATGAAGACCTTCATGCTAGACTTAAATGTCATACTTCTTTTGCTTTTATCTATAGGAGACTTCTATAGTATAATGATGATCATAAAGTACTAGATTTTATATTTGTTTCTTTATTTTTGTTTGTATTTTTTGTTTGTTTGAAGCAATTTTTATTAATATGAAAAATCATCAACACACTAGAAAGTTGCCAAGAGTTACTCTTTGCTTTGGTTTGTGGAGAAATTTAACAGAAATGCACTGTCTTTGGAAATGCTGACACACTTCTCCATTGAATTTGTAGTTGTTGGGTTTTATTTTCAATTCAAAGAGAAATCATAAAGATGTTCTTTATCTCCTTCTAGATGAGGATGGATGAATAAGAAAAGTATCAGGATTAAATTAATTTATAAATCATGTCATTGAAAGGGAGGCTTCATAGCATGGGTCATGAAAAGATAACAATTAGAGGAATTTCAGTGATAATGAAAACTTACACACACATATACTTGCCTTGACACCAGAACATGGTCTGCCGTCTGTTCTTCTGCTGCCAGTCTCCAAACTGCTCCATGAATATGTACTCAAAAAGTGATGAGCTGTAGCACAGGCGATGGAAATTCTACATCTAGGGAGATACAGTTGGTCATCTCATTGATTGGCAAGAAATAGTCTAGACTTCACATTAATAGCCCTTAATTTTATAATTTGTACAATAAAATTTCTGTGGGGTAACAAGATCTGAAATATCTTAAAACTTATGAGAAGATATGTCGAAAAAAATAAAGCTTTTATAATAATCAGAATACTTGAATTTTTTTAAAAATAACAACAACCTCAACAAAAGAAGGGATAACAAAAATATTGTACATTTACACGATGGAGTATTACTCTGCTGTTAAATAAACAGACAGTATGAACTTTGTAGGCAAATTGAAGGAACTAGAAAAAAATCATCCTGAATGAGGTAACAAAGACCTAGAAAGATAAATATGGTATGTATTCGCTTATATGTGAATATTGGCCCTTAAATAAATGATAACCAAGATACAGGTCATAGGCCCAGAGTGGTTAAGTTTGAGAAAGAGACTAGTGGAGATGCATGGATCTCCCTGGGAAGGGGAAACATTATAGATTTTATGGGTGAACTGGGGGCATAGGGACTAGGAACTAGAGAATCAGGTGGGGAGAAGGAGTAAGGTGGGGTTGAGGGAGAGAATACAAGAAGAGACAAGTAGAATTGAGTGTAGGCGAATTTCTAAGCAGTCTTATTAAATAAGAAACACAAAGCCAAATACAGAGGTAATAGCCAAAGAGATCAGAGAACTAGTGAAGAGCCACAATTACCTAATCTTACCACCTCGCCCTGTCTTTTCCTCAAAGAGAGAGAGCTTCTTCCTGTCTGACTTGTGTTTTTATTGCCCTTCTGTTCTGCCTTCTCATTGCCTCTAAGCCCAGCCACATGGCTTCCTTGTCACTGTCTGTCTATACTGACCCCTAGGTCTCTATCATTGGCACTGGGATTAAAGGCTCATGTCACCACACTTGACTGTGTCCTTGACCACACAGAGACTCTGCTGGCCATGTGATCAGATTAAGGGCATGTGCTACCACCGCAGGACTGCTGTTTATGGCTATGTGACCTCGCTATGTGACCTCTGATCTCCAGGCAAACTTTATTTATTAACATACAAATAAAATCACATTTCAGCACAATTAAAATATCACCGCAATTGAGGGGTATTTGAAGGGTGGTACAGGAACCTAGTGCAGTGGAAACTTCTAAAATATATGAAGATGATCCTAATGAAGTCTCCAAATAATGAGAGGTATAGTTCTAATTGTCTAGCTATTGTCACCAAAGAGTTTCCAGTACTAGGACTGGGTTATATTCAATTGAGTTGTTGGCCAAAGTGGTACCATAGAAATATGCAAACATCCAATGCTGTCATCAAGACAATAGGTTGCTGCTGTGGAACAATTCTCTTGTACACTCAAAAGATTTGTCACTCAAATTGGTTTAATAAATACTGATTGGCCAGTAGCCAAGCAGGAAGTGTAGGAGGGGTGATCAAAATAAGAATGCTAGGGAGAGGAAGTTGGAGTCAGAATTTGCAACCTAGTCACAGAGGAAGCAAGATGAGCATGCTGCACTGAGAAAAGGTACCAAGTCACATGGCTAAACGTAGATAAGAATTATGTGTTAATTTAAGTGTAAGAGCTAGTTAGTAATAGATCTGAGCTACTGACTGAGCATTTATAAATAATATTAAGTTTCCGAGTCAATTATTTGGGAAGAAGCTGCTGGCTATTTGAGAACATGTAGGTGGGAGAGGCTGGAAAGAAACTTCTGCCTACAGGTTGCTCTCTGCCAACTGACAGAAATGCCCCAATGGTGAAGACAATATCCATACAACTCATTGAACATGGAGAGAGGTAGCTGTTGCCTACAGAGAATATTCACTCCTACTACTTTTTGGTGTCTTTGGGAAGGTACAATATAGGTTACCAAAAGAGAAACACAAATACCAACCCAGCCACAAAACCTTTGATCCACAATCTGTCCTTCCTGTCAAATATACTGCTCCATAAAACTTGTGAGACTAATCAACCAATGCCTGATCTAACTTAAGGCCCACTCCACTAGAGAGAACTAATACACAACACTGCTGGGGTAACCAAGAACCAGAAACTAGGTAGCCTAAAGACATGGTCAGACAAAAACAAAGACTACTGATAAAATGACTCCTAATGATATTCTGCTATAGTTGTAAATCAGTGCTTATTCAGTCATCACCAAAGAAGCTTGCTCCTGCTGATGATGGGAACAAATGCAGAGACACAAAATCAGATATTATGTAGAGATAGATAGATAGATATAGATAGATTAGATAGATGATAGATAGATAGATAGATAGATAGATAGATAGACCTTAGAATACACATTTATAAATTAAATATCTTCACCAAATCCCTCCCCTCAGAGCTCAGGGAACAGCATAGAAGAGGAGGCATAGAAGTGTAAGAGATAAAGGGGATGGAGGACACCTGGAGAACAAGGTCCTCTAAGTCAACTGAGCAAAGCTCATATGAACTCACAGAGACTGAAGGGACAAGCAGAGGTCCTACAGGGCTCTGCACCAGGTCCTCAATGTGTATATTATGGCTTCTAGTTCAGTATTTTTATGGGATTCCTCAGTGTTTGAGCAAGTGGGTCTCTGATTCCTTTGCTTTCTCTTGAGAGCTCTTTTCCTTCTGTTGGTTTGCCTTTTGCAACTTCAGTGTGATTTTTTTTGTTTATCTTATTGTATTTATTTTGTTGTGTTTTGTTTTTATCTCTCAGAAATCAGTTCTTTTCTAATGAGAGACAGAAAGGGAATAGATGTGGATGGGAGGAGAAGTGGAGAGGAACTTGGAGAAGTAGAGAGAGAGGAATTGTAATCAGGATATATTGTAAGAGGAAAAAATATATTTTAAATAAAATGATAAAATAAATAAATAAATAGGAAAGAAGAGTAGATACATATACTCTAAGTTTACAACAAAAATATTGATGATTTCTGTCTGATACAGATCTTCAAAAAGTCACATGAGGCTGTCAATATAATAAGGAAAAAAGCAGCAACAAATGGAAACTGAACTTGAATTCATATTCAGTCAGGGACATATTAAAAGGAAATACAAGTGTTCTATAATTCTTGGAACAAACTTTAATATGCTTCAAAGATGATAATGAATCCATTTCTATCTGTAACCCTAAAAATAGACTAAACATCTCATCTTTATTCAAGCTAATTATGATTAATACTTCAAAGTGTGAATTTTATGTATCTGCTAAACTAAAACAATGCTGCAGCTAGAAATGTGACTTATCAGGACATTGCCACAAATATCAAGCAGCTAGCTTCTTTCCAGGAAATGATTTTTTTCTTTTCTTATTTGTATTTGGGAGAGGAAACAAAAATAAAATTCAGAGGCATGGAAGTTTAAAATTATAGTACATCAGTGAGATGACAACATATAGAATCTACTCTTTGTGAGATTAGTGTATTTGGATATTTTCTTTGCACTATTGAGAATGATATTTTGCTACTAAGATCTACTCAGTTCAGATGAAATACAAAACTAAATTTTAAAACTTGATTCTAATTCAAAGAATATTTCTAACAGGAGTCTTCAACAAATTCAAGAAAAACCAGCTATGAAAGAGCACAGAGATGCTACACTTCCATGTGGAGTGTTATAGGCAGCATGGACTTGGGCTCGAGGCAACTCAGTTCTAATTAAAGATATAAGGACAGAAAAAATATCCCAGTGAATGTGTGATATTTTATATTCAAAGGAATATCTACAAAAGGGTATTTCCAAAGAATGCTGTACCCCAATGTCTCCAGGGGAAATTTTAGACAAGATTTTTAAGTAGATAAAATTAAATCCTTAAACACAAATATTCAAAATAACCAAGTGTTCTAAAATTTTCAGACAAAGGGCTAGAACTGGAAGACATTATACTGAAGGCAGTCTAAGTGCAGAAATTCAAGCATGGAATATTCTCACTCATATGTGAATACTAATATTCAATCTTTGTATTTCAGTGGTTAGCACAGAATTGCTGGAGACTCCAGGGAAACTATAAAAAGATCATTAGTGGGAAGGGGAAGAAAACTCTTAAGGAAAGATAACAAAAATAATATGGAGAGGGAAATGGAAATAATGAGGATGGTTTATGAATGGAGAGGGAGGCCGGGTGATGGAGGTGCACACCTTTAATACCAGCACTGGGGAGGCAGAGGCAGACAGATCTCTGTGAATTCAAGGCCAGCCTGGGCTATCGAGTGAGCTCTAAGAAAGGCTCCAAAGCTACACAGAGAAACTCTGTCTCAAAAAAACAACAGAATAAAAAAATAAACAAACAAACAAAAAGAATGGGGAGGGCTAGGTGGGTAAAGCAGAGGATGGCTTGGAATGAAATAGTTTCAAAAAGTTGTATGGCAATCTACAATCCATAAGCATATATAGTTTTATTGGAGCTACATTACATAGGAACTGATGCTTCTCCTAGAATATAGGTTGACAAATAAAATGTCCACTATAGGCATGGCATACCTCTCCTCCAGGTGCTGATTCTCCAAACAATGCAAGCTGTTGGCATTGCATTTTGTTGACCACCCAATCCTGATGGTAAGATCTTATTGATAAAAGACACCACACACTCTAGTCATAAGATATTGAGTGATCAAATTAGTATTAATCAGAAAGCTTGTTCTCTGCTTGGGAGCTTTCATAGTCCTGAAAGCTGCTTATTGAATTGAGGAAGGAGTAGAGGTGTCAATAGTCTTACCTAATTGTGAGCTGTAACAACAATCATTGTGGCAAGATACTTTGATGCAATAGTGGCATAAATGTTATAAGGGTAACCAAAAGCATTCTAATTAGATTTTATTCATATTCCACGGGGGAAAAAAAACACATTTTTGATACTGTAAATCCGGCTCAAACACCATGATTTGGGAGCTCAGGGGCCGCAGGAGTGAACATCCTATTATTTTTGCTAAATGGAAATAGCATTAGTGTCAACTTCCCTATAAACTCATATCTTTATACCCATAAATTGGTACAGCTCTCAGATTTAATTAGAGGTGTCATTGTTCAATATACAGTGATTAAAACAGAAACTCATAATTGATCAGAGTATAGAGAATAAATTTCTATTGAATGCTCAATGACAAATAGGACACCTATATTACACTTCGTTCCCACAATGATAAGAAGCAATTATTGAGGAAGAAAGAGGAGAGATTATAAGAGCCAGGATTTGAGGATGAGCAGAGACGATCATTATTTTCTAGACATGACAAAACTGCTGTACTGAGAACTCACAGCAGTTATGGTTACTTGACTAGATCTCTATAATATCAAATCAGTCAGCATTCTTACACAAAATGAAGGGGAGGGGCTTTTGTTACTCAATTCTAGATGAAGAGCTATTGAGAGTTGGTGGCTTAACAGTGAAAGGCAGGTGGCTTAAGAGTGTGGCTCCTGGTAGGTCAAACCTACATCAGTCAGTGGTCTTATGCCAATGAACATTTGATTAGCAAAACTGGACTAAGTAAGTTATAAAAATTAGAATAATAAGGGAATATAAACTGTAAGAGGATGAGAAGATGGAAGTAATGAGATTTATGCATAAGTAAGAGGGAGCTAATATGATCAAAATACATTGTATGCATGTGTAGAATACTCAAAGAAACAACAAACAATTTTTATAGTATGTTTATTTTATAATTAACTTAATTTTACATATTAGCCAAGGATTCCCCAGCCCTCCCCCCCATCCACTCGCCACTCCCACCTCCTCCAAGACAAGGTCTCCCCTGGGGAGTCAGCCCAGACTGGGAGACTCAGCCAAGGCAGGTCCAGTCCCCTCCTCCCTATACCAAGGCTGAGCAAAGTGTCTCACCATATGCCCCAGGCTCCAAAAAATCAGCCCATGCACCAAGGACAGGTCCTGGCTCCACTGCCTGCGGGCCTCCCAAACAGTTCAAGCTAATCTACTGTCTCACTTATCCAGAGAGCCTGGTTCAGTTTCACGGGGGTTCCTCCACCATTAATTCACAGTTCGTGTGAATTAATTAACAAGTTTGGCTATTTGTCCCTGTGCTTCCTCCAACCATGGTCTCAACATCTCTCGCTCACGCAATCCCTCCTCTCTCTCACCGATTGGACTCCTGGAGCTCCACCTGGGGCTCAGCCTTGGATCTCTGCATCCACTTCAATCAGACACTGGATGAGAGGTCTATCATGACAGCCAGGGTATTCAGCCATCTGATCACCAGAGCAGGTCAGCTCAGACACTCTCTCAACCATTGCCAGTAGTCTACAATGGAGGTATCTTTATGGATTTCTGGAGAACTCTCTAGCACTCTGCTTCTTCCTATTCCCCTGGGGCCTTCATTCATCATGGTATCTCCCTCTCCATTTCTCCATTCTCCCACACTGCTCCTGATCCAGCTGGACTTTTGATGTCTAATTTCTTGAGTTCTTTATATATTTTGGATATCAGCCCTCTGTCAGATGTGGGTTTGGTGAAGATCTCTTCCCATTCTGTAGACAGTCATTTTGTCTTATTGACCGTGTCCTTTGCCATACAAAAGCTTCTCAAACAACAGACAATTTTTTAGAGAATTAGGCAAACAAATGAACTTTACTGGACTGAGTAACATACAGAAAACAGTGTATACTAACTGTCTGAAATTTAAGAAAATTGCTATAGAATAATGACTAGCAGATTTTATTAGGAAACATTTTTTTTCTTTAAACATTCAGAATTGAGAAGGAAGTAAGAAATAAAACTTTTATTTTTATATCTAAACATTAAAATTATGGACTCTGATTTTCTTTTGTTACCAAAAATATCAATTATAAAAAGTAAAAAAAAAAAAGACATGAAAGCATAGAAGGTTGAACATAAGATATATGGACATAAGCAACTTATATAAAATATAGGAATATTACACAGTTAAATTAAAAAGAAAAAAATTCAAAATACCATACTTATGGCAAATTTAATACTCAAAATATGTAATCACTAATATCAACTTGTTGATCTTAAAATAAAAGGATACTGAATTATCTGTCTTAAATAACTGTGAAGCAAGTGATATGATTTTGTTTTCCCCTTTATTATAAAGAGGTATGTATAGATGCATGTATGTTAAGTAAAAATGAATTTTATTATTTATAGGACACCATTGTTCTAATAACTAGCAAGTAGAAAATGGTTACTGTAGAACATAAAATATTAGACATTTTATAATATAAAAATACAAAATAGCAGCATATATACAAATATTTATCATAGCAATTAATTCAATTTCATAAGAGACAGAATATTGACATTAAACTAAAATAAGTAATTTTTGTTCTGATAGACATTCACTTAAACCAAGTAACTCAATATATTTTTGTATGACAAAAAATAGGTCACAGATATTTATCACTAAACTGAACGCAAATATTTGTACATTTTGTAGAGAAATTAATTAGGGCATAGTATGACACCATATATCTCCATGTATATAAACAATTCCATGCACTCTGTGTCCCCTGTTGTACAGACTCATGCCCCAGTTGGTTTCATAATTTTTTAAGTAGGAAACAATATGTTAATCATATACTTCCTTCAAACAGTTGAAGCTCATGTCAGTTATCTAGGTTTCATTTTGATTTTTAAATATTGCTAATTTTTTTTAAATATTTCAGTCTTTCTTTACCTGTATTCATTAGTTTTCTATTATTCTGTATATTTTCTATTTATCTGAAAAAAATAATGTTCTGAGTTCCTTTACATTGTCATATTCAACTTTATAATAAAGACACATTAGTCATACACTATACCTTTTTTCTTTTAATACTAAGCACACAATTAAACATATATCACTACTTTTTGTAGTTGTAAGTGTTAGAACATTGGGCTTTACATAAGACTGAGATATACATTTTACAAGTTTTCTACCTGTGTCCAAATTTCTGTATGTAGTTTTCCTATTCCATGACTTGTGACAAGTATATGTGTAGTACTGCACATGAGTGAGCACACACACACACACACACACACACAATCTGATTGTGTGAAGAAGGTTGTTCTCAAAATGAATACCATGAGAAACATGTTGATCTACATGTTACAAGAACAGTTTTAGACTACTTCAGAGATAAAAACATTATAAACTTCTATTATGTTGCAGAATTGAAATTTTACAGTTTGCTCCTGTGTTACTTATTTTTCTATTATTGTAACAAAACACTATGACCAATGCAACTTATTCTTTTCAAAATGTGCTTATTCAGACTTACCGTTTGAGTTCTTTGCTGATGGAATAAAAGCATGGTGGCAAGAACAATTGAGAGCTCTCATCTCAAAGCACAATAAGGGGCATAGAGGCACTAGGAACAGTACAAGTCTTTTCAAACCCTAAAGTGTCATCCAGTGAAACATCTCCTTCAACAAAGCTATACCTCCTAATCCTTCACAAAAGTTTCCAGCAAATGGGGAACAAGTATTCAGACATATGAACCTGTACAGGACAGTTTCATTAAAATAATCATAGTCCCATGGTGACTTGAATTACATGATTTGATGAAAAATTTGCAAAAATATGTCGCACTTTAATGACTCCATAACAGATGTTAAGTGAGCACACAGTGTATCCTTTGTATTCTCCATTAAAACTAATACCATCTTTTGGGCATGTAAAATATCTCCTGTTGGGCACCATGAGGCCCAGTGTAACTTTCCCAGCCTAGCTCGAGTTTGGTGACCTGTCCTGGGACATGACTTAGGCATAGGAATGACTCAGCACTATTCAACTTAGAATTGCCTCTGCCTAGTAACTGCTGAGATGGCATCATCTCATTGGCCAGCTCCTCACCCAATCCCCCCCATCACCCCAACCTATTTAAGTCCACTCCTGATGCAATAAAGCGAGTTCCTGCTTTGGCAAGACTCCCAGCCCACTGTGCTTCTCTCCAGTGGAATGGTGGGTCTGGGCCATCAACACTCATCATCCCACTCAACCCCAGGGAGAGACTGGCTGGACCAGGCCTGCCTCCACCCTACCTGTCGTTCAGACCGACAATCTCCTCTCAATCATCCAGCATATTTGTTTTTCTTTGTGTTACTATTCTACTTAAACATTCTCTAACGCCTTAGTTTTAATTTTTTATTTAATCTTAAGAAAAATGTATTTAACTCTTAATTTACAGCTCATCAAATTAATTCCCTGCTAAAAAGTTACTTAAAAAACTGGAATAATTATTTTATTAATAATAACATTGTATGCTCTCAACTTTTATTAAATACTATTAACAAATAATAAACCCTAAAAATATTTACCTATTCAAGCCAGAATGTAAGCTGTTCTTGATGTGAAATATTTATTATTATAATACTCAATTCATTGAATTATTGGAGAATAAATGGAATTGTTACTATATCTAAATTGCTTTACTTGAAAAGTAGTATTCAATTGATGTATACATTTCTATTATTTATATTGACTATAATTTATATAAATTATACCTGAATATTAAATATAAAGAGGTAAAATTATTCATATAACGTATCAGCTTCTATATATTGAAAGACTATTTTGTATTCTGGCCATGTACAATATAAATTTTATAATCAACATTCAATTTTGCTTATTTGACTCATTTTTGTTGATGTCTGTGGGTGAAGGTGGGAATTGGAGAGGCATAGAAACAAAGTTCATGGAACTTCATTGCTCCAGTGCAGTCCCTACCAATCAGCTAGGAGGTGAGTGACCTGTCTGCCACCTGGACTGCCAACATCCACTAGATTTTGTTCCCCCAAGACCCACTCTGCTGTCCCACTCCACCCACTTCATCATCTTCCCTGTG
>CABHPQ010152457.1:23718-41971 GCA_902168405.1 Peromyscus aztecus
AGACCCTAAGCCCCAGGGCACATCTCTTCTCTCCTCCTCCAATTTCAGCACCAGCAAGACTGCTGGGCCTTTTCTCCAACTCTGGTTGAACTTCACTGCTCTTGTGAAGTACCCACCTCCTTTCACAGCAACTCCAATAGACTACATAGGCCCGGATACAGCCAACCTCAATCAGAAGAATAGCACTCCCTCCATTAGGCTCCATGTTCTGGTCTACAATTTGGAAGAACACAACAGTTTTACAAAAGGCCAGGCTAGATATAGGCACCTAAGGCACCCAAAACATCAGTGGAGACTACAATAATACTCATGAAAACTTTCAATCACCATAAATGGAGAAAACAAAATATTTCATGACAAAAACCCATATAAGCAATATCTATCCACAAATCCATCTCTACAAAAGGTGCTAGAAAAAAATCCAATGCAAGAAGTTAGCTATATTCACAAAAAGACAGGCAATAAATAATCTTACACCAGCAAAACCCAATGAAGAGAAAGCACACACACACACACACACACACACACACACACTACACAATGCCACCATCACCACCAAAAAATAACAGGAATTAACAATCATTGGTCATTATTATATCTTAACATCAACAGACTCAATTTTCCAATAAAAAGATACAGGCTAACAGAGAGGTTATAAAAACAGGATCCTTCCTTCTGCTGCAAACAAGAAACACACCTCAACTTCAAAGACAAACTTTAACTTAGAGTAAATCGTTAGAAAAAGATTTTCCAATAAAATGCACCTAAATTGGTATAGCTATTGTAATATCTAACAAATTAAACTTCAAACTAAAATTAATGAAAAGAGATGGAGAAGGGCATTTTATATTATCAAGGGAAAAATCCATGAGGATGAAGTCTTAATTCTGAACAACTATGCTGCAAATACAAGGGCACTCCCATTTGTAAATGAAACATTACTAAAGCTTAAATCACATATTGAAGCCCACATTAATAGCATGAGACTTCTATACCTCACTTTCACCAATGGACAGGTCTTCCAGACCAAAACTAAACAGAGAAACAAGGGAACTAGCAGAAGTTATGTTATGACTCAAATGGATCAAACAGATATCTAGGGAACATTTCATCCAAATACAAAAGAATATACCTTCTTCTCAGCCCCTCATGGAATGTTCTCTAAAATTGACAATATACTCTGTCACAAAGGAAATCTCAACAGATATAAAAAAAATTGGAATAACCCCTGTATCTTATTGGATTACCATGGGTTAAAGTTGGAGTTAAACAACAACAACATAAATTACAGAAAGCCTACATACTCATGGAAATTGAACAACACTCAAATGAATTATCACTGAGTCGAGGGAGAGATAAAGAAAAAAATTATATACTTCCTAGAATACAATGAAAATTAATGCACAGCATACCCAAACTTATGGGACATAATGAAAGCGATACTAAGAGGAAAGTTCACAGCATGAAGTGCCTGTATAAAGATTGGAGAAATCTCACACTAGGGGCATAAGAGCACCCCTGGAAACTCTAGAACAAAAAGAAGCAAACACACCCAAGAGGAGTAGATGACAGGGAATAATCAAACTGAGGGCTGAAATCATTAAAATAGAAACAAAGAGAAAAATTAAAAAAAATCAAACAAAAAGTTGTTTCTTTGAGAAAATAAACAAGATAGACAAACCCTTATCCAAACTAACTGAAAGGCAGACAGAGAATATCCAAACTAACAAAATCAGAACTGAGAGGGGGACATAACAATAGATTTTGAGACAATCCAAAGAATCATTATGTTATCCTTCAAAAATCTGTATTAAACAATACTGGAAAATCTTTAAAAAAAAAAAAAGGACAGATTTCTTGACACTTTGATCTTGATTAAATCAAGAACATATAAACATTTAAAATAGAGTAATAACCCCTAAGGGAAAAGAAGCAGTCATTAAAATTCCCCCAAACAATAAAAGTCCATGGCCAGATGGCTTCAGCACAGAACTTTATCAGACTTTCAGGTACAGTTACTACCAATATTCTTCAAATTGTTCCATACAATAGAAACAGAAGGTCTATTGCCAAATTCTTTTTATGAGGCTTCAGTCACCCTGATATTCAAACCACACAAATACTCAGCAAAGAAAGAGAATTACAGACCGATTTCCCTCATGAACAGTGATGCAAAAATATTCAATAAAATACTTTCAAAACAAATCCAAGAACACATAAAAAAGATCATCCACCATGATAAAGTGGGCTTTATACCAAAGATATAGGGATTGTTCAACATACAAAATTCTGTCTATGTAATCCACCATAAAACAAACTGAGAGAAAAAAAACCTACAGGATTCTTTCATTAGATGCTGAAAAAGCCTTTGACAAAATTCAGTGCA
This sequence comes from Peromyscus aztecus, assembly GCA_902168405.1. Taxonomy (NCBI): domain Eukaryota; kingdom Metazoa; phylum Chordata; class Mammalia; order Rodentia; family Cricetidae; genus Peromyscus; species Peromyscus aztecus. The sequence continues at coordinate 26,105 of CABHPQ010152457.1, forward strand.
GCTTCACGGTAAAAGTCTGAGAAAGATGAGGCATACAAGGAACATACCTAAACATAATAAAAGCAATATATAGCAAGTTGACAACCAACATCAAATTAAATAGAGAGAAACTCAAAGCAATTCCATTAAGATCTGGAACAAGGCAAGGCTGTCCACCCTCTCCATATCCATTTAATATAGTGCTTGAATTTCTAGCTAGATCAATAAGATAACAAAAGAACATCGAGGGGATACAAATTAGAAAGGAAGAAGTCAAATATCATGTTTCAGAGATAATATGATAGTATACATTGGCAACCCCAAAATTCTACCAGAGAACTCCTACAGCTGATAATCAACCTTCAGTAAAGTAGTTAGATACACAATTAATTAAAAAAATCAGTAGCCATGCTATCTATAAATAATAAATGAGCTGAGAAAGAAATAAGGAAGCAACACCCTTCACAATAGCCACAAATAATATAAAATATCTTGGAATAACTCTCACCTAACAAATGAAAGACCTACATGACAAGAACAAGCAGTCTTTGAAGAAAGAAATTGGGGAAGATATCAGAAAATGGAAAGATGTCCCACAATCATGGATCAGTAGGATTAACATAGTAATAAAGTTCTTCTTAACAAAAGCAATCTGCATATCTGGTGTAATCTCCATCAAAATTCCAATGCAATTCTTACAGACCATGAAAGAACATTTCTCAACTTCATATGGAAAAACAAAATTTCAGTATAGCTGAAATAATCCTGTACAATAAAGGAACCTCTGGAAGTATCATAATTCCTAGTATCAAGGTCTATTACAGAGCTATAGTAATAAAAACAGCATGGTGTTGGCATGAATACAGACAGGTAGAGCAATGGAACTGAGTTGAAGACCCTGACATAAATCTACATACCTATGGACACCTGAATTTGACAAAGAAGCAAAAATTGTTCAGTGAAAAAAGAAAGCATCATCAACAAATGGTGCTGGCATAACTGGATTTTGGCTTGTAGAAGAATGCAAATAGATTCATATTTGTCACCCTGAATAAAACTAAAATCCAAGTTGATTAAAGACTTCAACATAGATTTAATTCCACAGAACCTGATAGAACAGAAATTGGAAGTAGCCGTAAATGCACTGGCCCGGGAGACAACTTCCTTAATAGAACAGCAGTAGCACAGACACTAAGATCAACAATTAATAAATGGGACATCATTAAACTGAAAAGCTTTTGTAAAGTAAAGGACACTGTCAATAAGACAAAACGGCAGCCTACAAAATGGGAAAAGATCTTCTCTAACCCTACATCTGACAGAAGACTATTCTCTAAAATATATAAAGAACTTAAGCAACTACACATCAAAAACAAAACAAAACAAAAAACAAATGATCCAATTAAAAATGGGTTATAGATCTAAATGGAGAGTTTTCTACAAAAGAATCTCAAATAGCTGAGAGGCACTTAAAGAACTGTTTGAGATCATTACCCATCAGAGAAATGCAAATCAAAACGACTCTGAGATTTCATCTTAACACCACTCAGAATGGCAAAGATCAAAAATACTGATGGGAATTTATGCTGGAGAGGATATTGAGAAAAGGGAACTCTCCTCCACTGTTGGTCAGATGACAAACTTATACAGCCACTTTGGAAATCAATATGGAGGTTTCACAGAAATTTGAGAATCATTCTACCTCAAGATCCGGCTGTACCACTCTTGAGAATATACCTAAAATATGCTCAATTATTCCACAGGACACTACCTCAACTGTGTTCATAGCAGCATTATTCATAATAACCAGAACCTGGAAACAACCTAGATGACCCATAAACTGGAGAATGGATAAAGAAAATGTGGTACTGCTGTGGATGATTGATTGATAAATAAAATGCTGATTGGCTGGTAGCCAGACATGGCTGGTAGCCAGACAGGAAGTATAGGCAGGACAAGGGGAGGGGAGAATTCTGGGAAGTGGAAGGCTGAGGGAGAGAGACTCTGCCAGCTGCCCGGAGGAGAAGCATGATGTAAGATACCAGTAAGCCATGAGCCACGTGGCAAGGTACAGATTTATAGAAGTGGGCTAATTTAAGATATAAGAACAGATAGCAAGAAGCCTGCCATGGCCATACAGTTTATAAGTAATATAAGTTTCTGTGTATTTACTTGGGAGACACATGAGGTGGTATTGTGTTCTCTGAAATATTGTGCACCCTAATAAACTTATCTGGGGTCAGAGACAGAACAGCCACAATATTAAACATAGAGGATAGGCAGTGGTAGCATGTGCCTTTAATCCTAGCATTCCAGAGGCAGATATACATGTGTTTAAGGATACAACCAAGCATGGTGACTCATGCCTTTAATCCCAGAAAGCGAATCATAGCTATAAACATCTGGGAAAAGAGAATCTTAGGTGTCAGAAAGTTGGTCTCTACAGTCACTTAAAGAGGGAACTAGATACAAATAAATGAACTATGATATCATTCCGGGGTAGTATATGCTTAAAAACTATTTAGAGATATTATTTAGCAATAAATAAAAGGTAGATGTTATAATTAAACTGTTTTAATTAATAATGCCATTCTTTCTTGAGAAGTAAACAGATGTTCATGTGCTCTCAAAATTATCATGTATGATGGGAAAAGTTATACACACATATACACACAACCACACACACACAAACACACACACACACAAACACACACACACACACACACACACACACACACACACACACGGCGTTCTTTATTTAATAAGAACAGATAATAAAAGTGAATACTTAACATTCTCTCTCTCTCTCTTTAGTTTTTGTTCCATTTTTGAGCAAATGAATTTGAGTCACACCTTGAACATGTTATCTCACTCTTCTAAGTATTATACTTACAGGCCTGTGGTGCCATGCCTGGCTACTGTAGTTATTTTAATGATTAAAAGGAGACTGTGACATGGACTTAGGATAAATTTAGGACTTTAGGGTAAATTGTATCTGAGATAAATACACAAGTCAATAATGTATTATAATTTTAGTATTAAATGCAGAAAATTTTAAAGTTCCATACTATACATAATATAATTATATGTTATATTATCAAAATATATAACATATATTTCTATAGGAAAATGAAATATTAGAAGAATAGAACCAGCTTTGTAAGAATTATCTTTTATAAGATTATATAATCTTTTGTGGCTTCACAAGGTCCCATTAGTTGTTGATCTTAATGTCTAGGATGCTTCTGGTAGAATACCAATAGCAGTCATGAAGTTACTAAGGGACCATCTGGAGGTCTTTCACTGGAGGGGAGATATAAAGGATGAAACGGTTATAATGAAAGAGGAGGGTTAAACTGCCATTGGAGCCAGAGGTTAGGATAGAGTTTGGAGTAATTAGAGGGATCAGCAACACTAAATACTTTTCAAAAAGACAAAGTATCATACTGATACATGGATAGAGTATTAATGTAACTCCAAATGACTTGTTATTATACCCACAAACTGATAGATTAATACATCTCTCAATCTGAGATGCTTTCTTAAAAAGTCCTGACTATCAAAATTATGAAAAAACTTACAGGGTAGGGCTACTAATAGGATGCAAAGAAACAAGAGCCAAATAACGCTGTCTTTATCAAAAGCAAAAATAGAATATTGAATTTAGATTTTACAAAGTAAAACAGGCAGAAATTCAATGGAAAACAAAAATAGGCAGGGATTAAGTAATAGTTCTATAAATTTTACAAATTCAGGTTGTGCTCTTAATCTATAATTCAGTTACCATTTGAGACCACTTTGTGTTACTTATTTTTAAACTACTCTGCATGTCTTCTTAACAATGAATACTACTTGCTACTACCTGGGGGTGTACCATTCCCCAAAACAGAACCATTTCCAATTACAGATCATCTCACTTTTCAAGTGTCCACAGCCTGGCCACTAAAAAGCCTTACACTATCTTCCATAGGTCTGCTCCTAGTTTTCACTTTACTGATGGTGGCATTTTTTACTGTCTAGACCAAAAAGAACTCTGTAATTATCTTGGCAACTCTCTCTTTCAGGGAATGTTAATCAGCAATTTCATTCTACTGCCTTAACCTTTCTTTGATTATATGTCTTCCTCTGTATTTTTATAGTAATACCTGAGATTTTTTTTCCTTCAGGCTCACACGTAGTGACATGTATGCATATGCGTCTTCAACACTAGCATCTGAGAACACTGTCAAACATGTCACTTTGACCCTACAAATGCTTAAGATAGTTTAAATCTATTTGGTGAACCTTCATTTGCTTACAATGAATCAGTCTTTGTAGTACTCAGTTCCATCGGTTTCATTGCTGTGGAATGTCATTCTGTATGCTGTGGAAGTGTGTTGCTCTGATTGGCCAATAAGTAAAATACTGATTGGCCAGTAGCCAGGCATGAAGTATAGGCCAAATAAGCAGCAAGGAGAATTCTGGGTAAAGAAAGGCTGAGTCTGGAGTCACCAGCGAGACACAGAGGAAGCAAGATGACAGGGCAGAACTGAGAAAAGGTACCAAGCCACATGCCTAAACATAGATAAGAATTATGGGTTAGTGTAAGTGTAAGAGCTAGTCAATAATAAGCCTGAGCTAATGGACATACAACTGCTAATTAATTTTTTATTAAGAGATTTTTCTATTCATTTTACATTTTAAGCCTCTGTATGTTATTTGGGTCTGAGTGGCTGCAGGACTAGGCGGGAGAGATTTGTCATGACCATAGGGCCTGGGCAAGACCAGAGAAACTTCCAACATTTCATGACCTCCACTTTAAGCTCTTAAATAATTTCTTTCCTCTTCCTTCACACATACTGTGTGCAAAACATACTAACCATTTTCATTTACAAAGTAATTCTTTGTTAAACATATATATGCATATATATCATAAATATTGTACAAGAGTCTATGAAACACTGAAAGGTACATTTCACCCATATCTATCTGATAAAGTTTTTAAGTTTCAGCAAATATGTTTCAGTTAATTTTTTTCATGCCATTAATATATATGTGTATGTAATATATAATTTTGGGACAAAGGGTTCTAAGAATCACTAGAGGGTGTCAGATGCCATGTGAATCATCTGATCTAGAATTAATCTATTTTTACAGATGTCCAATAATGATTTTAGAGCTATGCTTTCACAGAGCATCCACACAGTCTGGAGTGAGTTGTCTCAAAGCACTGTGCACATTCAGTTTGTAAAATGCAATATTCTCAAAGCTATCTCCACTCATGTGTAGTGCAGAGAATTAATTTAATCTAAAAATTTGTAAAATGCCTCAGACAAGACATGCAAAGATTTAAAAAAAAAATTAGGACAGCTATTTTATAGCTGTGCCTCAAGCCTAAGAATCAGCTCTCTGTTTTCATTGTTTGTCACAACAGGGGTTTCAACGGATGAATGCCTTTGAGATCACATTCAATGCCTTGCAGCTTATCCAGATGCCAGAATAAAAATATAGAGAATGAGTTCCAACCTTGTGGAAATTATCCCTTTACAACTTCTACAGTAAAATTTTACCTCAAGATGTATATGTTAAGAAGTCCATAGCGACCAAACCAGGCAAAGGTGCTTTATTCTTCTTAAACACAACCCCAGTCATCGCAAAACTAAAGAATAGGCAAGATTTCAGACAACTGTGAAGGAAAATGCTTGAATTCACTTGATCATTTTAAACTTCTGAATTGATATACATAGTATAAGATATTTAATATTATAATTAATAAATAATAATAATAATTAATAGAAAAGTAATTGTGATTCTTAATCTTGAACATCTGAAAACAAGTGACTATTATACCTCTTTTTACATTATTAAATTTCTTAATTTCTTTGATTTCTGCATAAGAATACTTATTACATACGTGAGAGATGCAATGTAATATTTTGCTTCATGTGTACAATAGGAAACCATGAGTCAATTCAAGGTAATTAGCGTATCTGTATCAATCTATTGTATTTTCTTTCTGATAGATATAACTAAAGTACTTTTTTAGCTATTTAGAGGTATATACTACATTATTAATAACTATATTTAGTTTTATTACAAAAACACTGACTAGATTTTGACTATTCTTTTATATCTGAATCTAATTTTAAATATTTGCAAAAATATTTTAGCTGAAAATATTTTGCATTTGCTTTTTCAAATAATTTTAAGCACATTGTTATACACTGTCACTCTTCCTTACATTCAAACTGTTCCCAAGTAAGATAATTAACTTGAATACTTACCTAACTAAATGTGATTTTAGGAAGCAACTATTTCTTCAAACAACAACAGAAACGTGTGTGTGTGTGTGTGTGTGTGTGTGTGTGTGTGTATGTGTGTGTGTATGTGTGTGTGTGTACAGACACACACACACATACACACACACACACACATATATATACATATACATATGTATATATATATGAGACAGCACTGCCTCTCTATTTTATTGTGTGATTTCTGTTTATACTGAGAAATCTCATTGTCATTTAATATTACTTCAACTTGTACAGAAGCCACTGATTTAGTTAACTCTCAGGAAACATCATACATGTTTATCATGAATCTAGTCAGAAAAAAAAACCAGAATATTAACATCAGTCTATGATAAACACATTGAAGACAAAAAAAAAGGCAAACTTAAGTCATCCATTGAGATAAAAATGAAAAAACAAAACAGAAAGATCTACATGACTATGGATTTCTGGAAAGAACACTTTGAAACATTTTCCTCCAATTCCTTTATTCTTCAACTTACATTGTCACCTACTATAACCCAATCTTTCTCTGTACTAATTTTGTTATACTTTTTTCAGTTGAAGAGTTCAATATAACATACCTCAGGCATAGGGACTTTCTCGAATTTTACTAAGGCTATAACTAGTAAGACATCCACTCACTAATTTATTCATATTTTGTTTTCTTCCACACGATTTTAAAACCATTGACCTCAATGTTAATTATTTTTTTCCCGAAACCTAATAATATAGAATGTAGCATGACTTTTAATTGGCCTTAATAATAAAAACTTGGAGTCAGATATTGGGGTAAATGCTGAAAGTTCAGAGAAGTAAAGGAGCCAGCCACTAGAGAGACTTCTTACCTCTACCAAATCCTCTGACTGAAAAGGGTTGAGCTCCTTGTCTCCTCCTGCTTTATATTACTGTCTCCAACTCCCTAGTCCTGGGATTAAAGCTGTGAGCTTCCACCACCTGGCTCTGTTTTCTTTTAGACTGGGTCAATCTTGTGTAGACCAGGGTGGCCTTGAACTTCTGTTCTTCCTGCTTCATCTTCCCAAGTGCTGGGGGATCAAAGGTTTGTGTTGACACTACCTGGCCTCTATGGTTAACTAGTGGCTAGCTCTGCAGTCTAATCTTCAGGTAAGCTTTGTTTGTTAGAGCACAAACAAAATATCACGACAATAGAAATTTTCCTAGAAAGAGAAAGTTAAAACATAAAGGTGGTTTCTTTAATTTCCTATTCTCAAAATGGAGAAATTAGTTAAACCAACAAAAAAAAAAAACTTTTTAAAAGTACCAAATGCAATCTCTTGCAAGAGCAAGAAATGGTGTTCCAAAATTAGAAGCATATGGTGTAAGTTTGGCACAATGAAATGTAAACCTATTTTAACAAGTTCCCAGAATCTATACAATGAAGATCATTAAATCTTTGAAACATTCTACACCAATGGTTCTCAAACTTCCTAATTCTGTGACCCTTTAATACAGGTGCTCATGATGTGGTGACCCCCAACCATAAAATTATTCTGCTGCTGCTTCATAACTGTAGTTTACTACTGGTTTGAATCATAAAGTAAATATCTGATATGCAGGATATCTGATATGTGACCCCCCAAAAGGATTGTGCCACACAGGTTGAGAACTGCTCTTCTGTTCTAAACTTTAAAAATAACAGAAGTATACAGTATTCTTTTTGTGTTTGAATATTGAAACTGGCTGTTAGGAAACCCTGTAAACAATTTAAAAAACTAATTTTTTTATCATAGACTGTAAATCCGCGGAACTGGAAGCTAATATAAATTTTCCTCCTCGGGTTGTGTCTGGTCATGGTATTTTATCACAACAACAGGAAAGCAAGTAATAAAGAAAGAAAATCTTGTCATTAATAGTCCAATCTTTAAAAATATTGTATAAATTCTAAGTTTGTGTTGTCATTTTTCATTAAAGAAATACTGTGTAAGAACAGAGCAGAATACTGGTATCCTAATAAAGCTGTTGACAACTTTATTAAACAAACTACCTTCTCTTTAACTTTATTTCAACTATAAAAATTTGAGAAGCACACAGAAGGGGTAGGGAGAGGAAAAATGGAAATGAATATGACCATGTTGCATTATTACATGTATGAAATTCTCGAGAAGAACTATACCTATAATACAAATACCACAAACTAAACCCCTAACACCTAAAATACGTGAGAAGTAATATTGACTAGATCTGACATATAATGAAAAAGTAATTAAAACATTATGAAAATTATGTATGAATGGAGCATCTGATCATGACCAAGATAAATAGATATACAAGGAAAATATTTTAAGTATGTTTCATATATAGAAAGATTGATTGATGGATATAGTACATATATGTGTGTACACATTTAAATCTACTACATTCCAATAAAAAACATTGAAATTCAGAATATAATCTGTAAATCACCTGTGATACCCTTGTATTTGTGTCACATCAGATAATCAACAAGTACAAAGAGTAAAAGTCCATTAGAAAGCATACTTAGATCTGGGCCAAGATCCTTAAAAATGTGATGAATTAAAAAGAATCAAGAACAGAAAATTCTGACAGCATACACAGGGGAATTATTGGAAAGGGGCTTATGAATTATCTAGTTACAGTGAAAAACAATGAATGTGTGAATTAATTATGGAATCAGAAATATATACCAAAGACAATGGAGTTCAACATGGAATAGAATAGTTATATCTGATACAGAAAATCAAAACATATTAAAAATACTTGTTTTATAATATTTATCAAATGAATTTTGGTAAATTGAGGGAATATTAAAAACTGAATTTTTGACAATATGGTCTCTGGTCAGTTGTGGCAGGGTCCTGTGGTGCTGTTCCCTTTGGTGGAGGGGGCCAGGTAACACAGAGTCAACAACACAGACTCTAGGAGAATGTTGAAACAACAAGCTCAGTTTATTCAGGAAGAGGCAAGCCTTATATACCCTCCAAGCCACCCTGGGGGGAGGTTTGATGAATATGCATCTGCTGGTGTGACATGGCTGCCTTTCATTGTTCCAGGTCATCTGCAGATCATGTCTCAGCTGCTATTGCTAGGGCCCTTAGGCAGAATCAGGTTTGGTCTGAGAAAGTATCTTATTACCGGTTTGGGCAGGCTGGTCCTTAGGCATGTTAGGAATGAGTCATCCCATAGTCACTGACATATTTCTTTATGTCTATACAAGATACCATCATGCATAAGTTGATAAGGAAATATAAAGAAATCAGTAAAGGGAATAACAATATACCCTTGTTGCACAGAGATTTCTTTCTATTGAAAATGTGCTGTGAAATGTGTCATGGTAGCCTCAGAGTTAAAGATGATTCAGACCTCACAGTTTCTGTATCTTTCTTAGCCTTATTTGCATGTTTTAAAGTTTAAGGGAAAAAAGTCCTTGAGATTTTATTCTCTATATGTGCTCTATTATTAACCAAAGTTCATTTGTTTGAAACCCACTTTTTTATTTACTATAGATACCTTGGAATCATTTATTAAAAATCTATATAGGATCTCCCAAAATTCTATGCAGAGAATGTATAACATACTTCAAATGTTTGTAGATTTCTAAATAATTTCAAGAAAATAGTATAAGACAATTATGTGTCTTTAAGTGTGCTGGAGAAGTAATTTCAAATTTTACATATCAAATATATGGTCAGACAAGATCTGATTCAAGCTCAGCTTCAATAGCAGGATAAACCTGGGAAATTTACTTATGTGTTTTTATTTTTACTAAGCCACTTAGATGAGATTTTGTGCCTCACGGAGTTGGCTTGTTACAGAGTTTACATGTACCCTCGGTTTCTGCTTATACTAAGAATAGGAAAAAAGTAAACCTCATACTAGTTTCACTCCCCAATTGTTTTTCTTTTGTTTTATAAGTCAAAAGCACATCTGGAGAATGATTGAGACAACAGTTGTGTTCATCACTGTGTGCACATTAGAATCACCAGGGATGCTTTTCAGGAGTACAGATGTCTCACCTGGGAATCTTATATAATTTGTCTTGGGATGGAATGAGAGCTTGTTTTGTTGTTCTCCCTAGGTAATTATTTGAGACCCATTTTTTAGGAACATTTCAAAATTTTATCTTATAATTATATTACACTTATTAACCTTTAATTCTTCTGTTTGCATTTCACTACATTGTTCATGTATGTAAAAGATACAAAATCAAACACAAATGCTTGATAGTTCTTACCTTAAAAACATATCAAGCCCATACTCTACTCACTTTCCTTCATTTAAGCTGTATGTCCTTTACTAAATCTCTTCTAAATTACTGTATAGTTTTCCAAATTCTCTGTTTTGGGAAGCTTACTTTTTGATTTCCTTTTTGTTTTTTCATTCTAAAAGAAAAGAGCACACACCTTCTAAGTCTTTTCAATGTGTCCTTATCATGTAAGGTAAACCATAGGTTCCATGGCTTGGCTTTAAAGTTTTACTTCACTTGCCCATTAATTAACATTAAGCATGAACTCCTGCCATCACACAACCTGTGTGTGAGTAACACTGAATTTATTGCAATATCATACTTGCTTTGAAATTCCTTTCCTTAATATACTTTCCTGTGTTCCTACAAGGCTTGTCCAGAAATCCTGTCCTCTTGCAATACCTGGGAACTTTCCATGTCAAGAAAAGAGCAAGCCATCTATATGTATGAAGTTCTTAGGTGTTCATATCTCCATTCAATTTTTTTTTAAATACAGTTTAATGATAAAGTTTCAGTGACTATCCTTTTTGTGTGCTCTAGATTTAACTTGTCTGTAACAGCGAGTAGAAGAAATGTGATATAAACAATACTTGTCAGTTTCTCAGAAGAAAAACTACTTAATGGAAAGTAAAAGTAGTTTTGCTGAGGTTTTAAACATCTCTTCCCATTATCCATTCTAATATCTGCCTCTCTAAAATAGGGAAAAAGGGGACAGGGCTTTAACTGAGCAGGGGTGAGAAGAAGCAAAGGAGAGGAAGGGGCAGCGATAAATGACACTGGAGATGTTTGAGAAAGTCACAGGGTGAACAATCTGTGTTTACTTAAAAATACTCTTTCTGTCTTTCTTTCTGTCTCTCTGTCTTTCTTTCTTTCTTTTTTATTTCTCTTTCTTTTTTTTTCTTTCACTTAAAGAATGTTATACTACTTTGAGTGATAATTCTTCTCTCAAGAGCCATAGAGTATCTCACAAACTTTCAGTCACAAGTATGGAAAGCTTCCATTCCTGTGATGCTCCGGGGAGTCCAAGAGTCTGGCCAAACCATATAGGCTATTATTGCTGTCCCCCTTTGATGTCCAGATCTTTAACCAAATATTTTTTTTTTTTGCTGAAGACAGCACATACTGTGGACAAAGACTTGGAGGAATCTTTCTGGCACTGTCTTGGAAGCTTCCACCCAAATGTAGAACTCTCATAGTATCCAATGGTGCTTTGCAATCAACCACGAGAAAAGGAAACAATGGTCCTCCTCAGGTGTAAAGCTATAAACCAAAGCAACAACGACTAGATATTTCCAAAGGCATAATAGTGGCATTATAACGTTAAGGTTACAACAGCCATCTATTAAAATTATGACTTCTGTAATAGGAAGGAATTCATGTCTGGTACTGTAAACCTAGCCAACTACTTATGACTGATAAGGTTACTATTCTAGAAGAAAACCTCCTACTGACAATTTCCAAACCACTATAGTTCCTAACAGCAGTCTAATCACTTACCCTTACATATATGGATAGGTGTAGCTTTTACCCTGCATCAAAGGAGCTTCTTTTTGCAGCAGGCAGAGATCATCACAGTATTTCAAACTTGACAAATTCAGAGAATGATTATCAGTGAGATGCCCAGACTTAACTCTTTTTTCTTTTTTTCTTTTTTTTTCTTGTGTGTGTGTGTGTGTTCAGGTTTCATCTTTTAATTAGCTCCATAAAGGATATCCTAAAACATCAGACACAACAGAATATCTTTTCTTCCATATTAAAAAAATGACATTCACAAACATTTTCAAGAAGCTCTTCCATATAATCAGGACAGTAATCTTGAACAAAAAAAACATCTCTAGGTAATCATGATCTTGATTCAGATTGCTCATAGGTACATTCAGAAATCACTTTCTGGCCATGATAAACATTGTATACAAGTTTTTTCAAATGACCCTAAATACACATTAATTTTAAAAAACATTAGCCTGGCCACTTTTTTTTTGGCCAGAAACAATCCTGAACCTAAACAAAAACTGACAAAAGAAAAAATATTGGTACCATAACCAATGTCTTAAAATTTGTCTTTAAAAGGGAAAAAATGTTTAAAGAACACATGGAGCTTTCTAAAAGGTCTTTAACAAACTACCTTGGGAGCTCAATTCAAAAATAGAACTTGATGTACTAAAACAGATGTTTCAGCGCAGCTCCAAAAATCTTTATAAATACAGCATTTTGGAAGGACAATCCTGGATCAGAAGTGTTTTTCCTTGTGTATCTGCATTACGTATGCATGCCGCATTTCAGTTGTCATAATTGTCTCTGTGATTTCCTTCTGAGTAGTGGTCATAACCACCCTGGCTGCCACTGTAGTCTCTAGACCGCCCATATCCATATCCATATCCTCCAGGTTGACTGTCATATCTTCTGCCTCCATAGCCCCTGTCTCCACCACTGCTAGAGTAGCTGCGACCACGCCCTTGGGCCCCAAAGGCACCCCTTCAGCTTCCCCGGGCAGACTTGCCTTCATGGTCCACATAGATCTGGCGCCCATCCAGGGACTCTCCATTCATGGCTCTCATGGCATCTGAGGTATGCTCTGGGTTGGTGAAGGTGATGAAGCCAAAACCCCGGGATGTCTGAGTCTCCCGGTCCTTGACAACAACCACCTCAGATATAGGCCCAAAGCTGTTGAAGTGGTCTTCGAGTGCCTGTTAATCGGTGTTGAAGTTGAGCCCTCCCACGAAAAGCTTTCCTTCTTCAGAAGACATGGCAGAATGCAAATCCTGGAAAATTTAAAAGTCAAAAGGCTGGAGACACAGTGAGCTCTAAGGAACCGGGAGAATAGCCAGACTTAACTCTTACATCTACAACATGACTTCTCTAGCTAAGGCTCAGGGAACATCGTGGAAGAGGGGCAAGGAGACTGTACAGTCCAGAGACCTAGGACATTTATTCCAAGATGGTGTATTCTATATATAAGAAAAAAGCTGCTCCTTGGAAATTTCAAAAATATTAGAATAACCCTAACAGAGTCTGCATAATGATAACACTAGTTGACAATCCAGAACAACTGGGAGAAATCACACATGATCACACCCCAAGATGAAAACTACAGACAATAGCTAGTAAGAGAAGAATACACCTTCTGTAGGAATGAGCTCTTTGATAGATTACCCATTTCCAAGCAAACATCTGTAACTGCATGCTCTTGAGCAATACTACTAAATGAACTTAGCAGGATATATGAATAGAATCCCATTTACTTGACCTGCACAGGTCATATAGGGTAGCCTAAGTTAGCATGACTCTAATATTCTTAAATAGTGCACAAATACACTTTAAATGATGCTTATAAATCAATAAAATATTTCAAACTAAGCCAGTTACTATTAGATATCAGAAAATCAAATAATCCAATTTAAAAATGTGATATTAAGCCGGGCGGTGGTGGCGCACACCTTTAATCCCAGCACTCGGGAGGCAGAGGCAGGCGGATCTCTGTGAGTTCGAGGCCAGCCTGTGCTACCAAGTGAGTTCCAGGAAAGGCGCAAAGCTACACAGAGAAACCCTCTCTCAAAAAACAAAAAAACAAAAACAAAAAAAAAATGTGATATTAATCATTATAGTAATCTCAAATGGCTGAGAAATACTTAAATAAATGTCCAACATGCTTACCCATAGGGAACTGCAAATCAAAACTGCTTTGAAATTCCATCTTGAACCTGCCCAAATGGCTGTGATAAAGCACACAAGTGACAGCTCATGCTGGTGAAGATATGGTGCAAGAGGAATAATCCTCCATCGCTGGTTGATCTGCAGTCTTGTATACTTGTACACTATGCCACTATGGAAAACAATATGGGGTTCCTCAAAAAATTGAGAATCAGTTCAACTAAAGACTCAGCTATATTACTTTTAGACATATCCCAGGGACGCTCCATTCTACCACAAGGACATTTACTTAACTATATTCACTAAGGCCTTGTTCATAATAGCTAAAATTCTGAAACAACCTAGATGCCCTTTAACCAAGAACGGGTAAACAAAATGTTGTATATTTACATTATGGAGTATTATTCAGCTGTTTAAAAAAATGTCATCATAGAATTTGCAAGCAAATGGATAGAATCAGGAAAAGAACATCTTAAGTGAGGTAACTCAAACCCAAAAAGACTAATATGCTGTATATTCACTTATAAGTTGGTTATTGGTTGTTAAGTAAATGATAATCAAGCCACAGTCTACAGAACCAGAGATGTTAGGTAAGGAGGGGTTTCTAGGTATGATGCACGGCTATTCCTGGAAAAGGAAAATAGAATAGGTTTAATGAGTGGACTAGGGAGAGTGGGGACAGGAGTGGGAGGGATCAGGTTAGGAGGAGGATATAGGAGAGAGTGTGAGGAGAGATGGTTGGAATTAGGGGGCGCCATTTGGAGGGCAGTGTGGAAACCAAGGGCAGTGGAAACTTCCTGGAATATATAAGGGTGACCCTAGTGAGGACTTCTAGTAATGGAGGTTCTGGAGTCTGAAATGGCCATCTTTTGTTGCCAAGCAAGGCTTCCGGTGGTGGGCCGGGGTTGTATTTAGTTGAGATGTTGGTCAAGGGGATCCCGTGGAGATGTGTAAACAACCCAGTCTGATACTAGGACAGAGCATTGTTCTCTGAAAACTGATAGTGAGACCTAACTGCCAAGGATAAAATCCATGCAGCTCATTGGACATAGAGAAGTCAAACTGGCGCCTGCATGGAGCCTTCACCCCTATGTTCTGGTCTCAGAAAGAGAGACATGGACACCAACCCAGCCACAAGGCCCTCAACCTATACAGTCTATTCTGCCTGTGAAATGGGCTGGGGCACTGGTGACACAGAACTTGTGGGAGTGGCCAACCAGTGTTTGCTTTGACTTGAGGCCCACATCATGAGAATAAGCTCATGCCTGGATATACTGGCTGGATGGCCAAAAACTGGAGACTGGATAGTTCAGAGACCTAGCGTAGATTCAAACACAACTGGAACAAAAAAAAAATCAAAGAAACAATTCCTAATGACATTCTGCTATACTTATAGATTGATGCCCTGTCCAGTTGTCATCAGAGAGGCTTCCTATGGCAGCAGATGGGAGTGAGTGCAGAGACCCACAGCTGGAAATCACAGACATTATGGGTAGAGAAAGTCTAAACTGGAGGTCTCTATGGGGTCCCTCCCCTTGGAGTTTGGGAACCTCATGGAAGCCTGAGAGGAAAGATTGTATGAGTGAGAGGGGATGGAGAACACCAGAAAAACATCCCTCACTAATCAATTAAGCAAGGCTCATACGGGCTTACAGAGACTGCAGCTGCAAGCACTGAGCCTGTATGGGTTAATACCAGGCCTCTGCATATATATTATAGCTGTTATCTTGGTGCTTT
>CABHPQ010152458.1:0-14124 GCA_902168405.1 Peromyscus aztecus
TTTCAGAGTTAGCAAAAGAGGAAATGGGGGGGAAGGGTTGTGGGGGAGCGGGCATAGCGTTGCATGCCTTTAATTACAGCACTTAGGAGGCAGAAGCAGGCAGATCTCTGTGAGTTCAAGGCCAACTTGGTCTACAGAGTGAGTTCCAGGACAGCCAGGGCTGTTACACAAAGAAACCCTGTCTTGAAAGTTTTTTTGTTTTTAAGAAGAAATAGTGGACAATTGTTCCCTCCAAGAAGTCACCTCTTTGCTGTGTAAAGGCTTTAGTGGGTGGTGTTGGTGACTGTCCTTGAGAGCTAAGTCCATGCAGCATTTAGAACACCTGCTACAGGCGTTAGAATCCAGTGGTGGGACCGAGAGGATCTTGTCAGTCATGACATTAAGGAGGCCTTTTTTCTGGGGAACTGGGGGACCACACACAGATCCTGACCCTGGGCCTCAGAGTCATGCAGGGAACACAGACAGATGCCCATTTAGGCCACACCCTGGGCTCTGGTGGTTTGATTTTGCAGGACAGGCCCAGGGCTTCTACATTTCTGGTGAGCGTCTAAGGGCAGCTGCAGGAGTCTGGCAGGTGTGCTGCGGGTCAAGCCTTGTGTATTCACAGCCCCACCCCCTGGCATTCCTGAGGGGCCTGTGAGTCAAGGACCAGGGAAGCTACCAAGGTGCTTCCTGCCAGGGAGAGATGGGCCTCTTCTTGATCTGTGTGTGAAGGCAGCGGTCAGCCTGTGGGTGTCGCCCTGTGGGGGCTTCCTTTCTGTAGGAATGGCAAGGCAGGAGAAGGCCGGGCACAAGGAGGCCTGCGGGGAGCTGGACAGAAGGGCTACACCTCTCAGAGTCCAGCAGTTGCCGAGAGGTTCACCAGACATATCCTACCCACCCCCAGGTCTGAGGTGTGGCTAGGGTGGGCATCTGTGCTCCACCTGTGCGAAGGATGCCACTGAATTCAAAGCAGGACATGTCCCTCCAGTACCTAGACCTAGGAACCAGTTTCTGCCGTGACCACATGCTTGTCTTCGGGGAGCCAGGAATAGGGCTCAAACTCTGGTCTCTGAAGCCAGCTTCCAGATGAGGCAATAGCTAAACACCAGAGTTCTGACAGGGATGGGAAGACTGCCCCTAGGGTACCCCCAAACCCATTCCTGCCCTTCATTCCATAACCCCACTCCTGGACACCTCTCTCCCCATTTCTTGCTTTCTCTTTCTCTCTCTTTGGTGAGCCTTCAATCTGTGAGGGTAACTGCCAGCTCACCTGATTCATTCATCATCAGACCTTGGCTTTCCTAGCGTTGGATATGTGAGCGCTTTCAAACTCCAGCTGCCGCCGTGTTTCCATTCTTCAAGTAGAAAGTGGGGGAGACATGGCCTGCCCAGTGGAGTTATTGTAAGCTGACATGGCTGCAGTTAGGACCCATTTCCCTGCCAGGCAGGAGAGGCCCCGGGCTGCCGGCTGTGATCCCCTCTGCCGACCTTTGCTTCAGCAGTAACCTCCAGCCAGGAGTGCCCCCCCCTCGACCTTCACCATAACCTATTTGCAATCCTCTACTCAACTTGGAATTATGAACTTCTACCCCTCTGGCTCGGGCATCTGCATTTGCCGGTGGGATCTGAGTTTTGGAGGGGGCAAGTATAGCCCTTCTGCTTCACCCTCCTCGAAGACCCCCAGACAGGGAGTGCCAGCTCCAGGGAATGAATGGCCCCGGGGAGGGTATGGCTCTTCTCTTGCTGGAAGTGCTTTGAGATGACCTCTGCAGAGCTGGGTGTTGATCTGACAGATGGTTCAGTCCTGTCCTGCCCTGGCACTCTGGCACTCTGTGTGACCTTCAGGGTGGAAGCTATGAGAAGCTGGGTGAGGCTCTGAAGGCCCAGGAAGGAAAGTCCAACTGTTGCTTAAGCAGAAATGAGCTGAGTTGTGGGTTGAGAACACACATGAAGGGTAAATCGATAGAAGATTAAACCTGCAAGGAGCCCACCCATGGGTGAGGGCATCGTGTCTGGGCAGGGTGTGAGGGCTAGAGGAGGGGTTCCTAATGGCACCTCTTTGGCCTCCCTTCTGACGCTGCCCAGCCTTACTCATGATCCCTCCAGGGAAGAGAGCTGGTGTTGGTGGGTGAATGCTGAGTACTGGGGTGGGTGCTGAGTACTGGGTGCTGGGTACTGAGTGGGTGCTGGATGCTGGGTACTGGATGGGTGCTGGATGCTGGGTCCTAGGTGGGTGCTTGATGCTGCGTTCTGGGTGCTAAATACTGGATATTGGGTTCTTGGTGCTATCATAGGAGCTTCCCAGTTCTAGGAAGGAGCCATGTTCCTTTCCAGCCAAGGGAAGTAGGCCATGAGAGGTAAACACTTCCTCACAGCCACACAGCTCCTAGGCTGCAGACTTTTAACACCGGGGAATCCAGGGGCAGTGGGCCAGTCTACTGGTGGTCCAGGGGCTGACCTGGGGAGGTCGAGGGTGATCCCAGCGTTCTGCTCCAGGTCCTGGCCAGGTTCTGGTGGGTTGGGGAACACCACTCTTCCAAGCGGCATGTCTGGTCCTTGTGTTCGCTCCTCACTGGGCACCTGAGGAGCAAGATATAGGAGGTGACCTTCTAACTCAGACTACATCATTTCTCCTCAGCTTCTACCTGATCTATCTAATAACAGGGCCTAATCTCTGGGCCAGTGACACTCTGCAAATGTCCCTTTATCCTGCCTCCAGGCAGCCTCAGGGTTAAGCTCCAGGCTGGGCTCCGCTTTAGCCGGTCCTGACCTTGGCAACCTCCATCCCCATCTCTCCTAGTTCCTGCCCAAGGCGGACTCGCATGCCCATCTCCTGACTGCTGTCACTCCGCCTCAGGTCTCAATCCCAGCACCTCCCGAGACCTTAGGTTCACTTCATACCCGGGTCCTATTCATTCCCTGCCTGTCATGGCCAAGAAAGTGTCACAGAGTCAGGGACTGTATCTGGGACTTCTCTGGTGCCTAGAGGGCTAGGCCAGCTCAGGGAGGGCCCAGAGCTCTGGTCTTCTATGGGCCTTGGAAATCTTTAGAAGGTTGTGGTCACACCTTTGCTTAGGCTAGTTCCTCTCAGGAGCAGGAGGCCTTCTGGATGCTGAGACTATCACCTGCATTTAGGAACGAGTCCAGTCGGTTCCCTTGGGGTGTGCTTATTCTAAAAATGTGAGTTTTGTTGTAGATCTTACGGGTGAGTCTGAAGTGTGTAGCTGAGTGTGGATCACAGCAGAAAGTTGTTGGGATCTGAGCACACTGTCCAGTCCCATCCCCAGCTGTCCCTCTCCCTGTCAAGCCAGGGGCAGAGGTCATCTCCAGGGACCAAGACTTCTGCAGAGAGAGGAGCAGTAGCTGGAGGCCCTTTCTGCCTGGTGAGCCTGAAGGCTGCTCCACCCTCCCTGACATCCTTCTCCCTCAGCGCTGTTCCCTGCAGGAACGGCCACTTCCTCTGTCACCTCCCTGGACACTGCAGAACACCTGTCATTGCCGCCCCCCATCACCTTCTGGGGATGACAGGTCCGGGGCAGGGCTGTCACACAGAGGAACCAGCCGTCCCCACTCCTGGTACCCGGCTTCCAGAGAACAGGGGCTCCTCTATCCCCCATCAAGCTCACCCAGGCCCCTCTGAGGGCAATACTAAGACACAGTTCCCAACTGTCTGAGCTGGGGATATTCCCTTGTCTGGTTGCCTATCAAGTGTGAATCTCACGCATCCCAGCTGAGAGCTCTCACACTCTAAGCCCCCAGGGAATTCTGATGCACTATCAGGTTTGAAAGTGTCACTTATCTTACAGGTGGAGAAACTGAGGCTTGAAGGTTCCAGGGTCACAAAGCATTAGATAGATAGATGGGTGGATAGATGATATATATATAGATAGATGATAGATAGATAGATAGATGGTAGATAGATAGCTAGATAGCTAGATTCATTCATTCATTCATACATACATACATACATACATACATACATACATACATACATACATACATACATACATACATACATATATAACTTTCCCTAGTGTCCTGTTTCAGAGGAGTTTGGGGACACTCTGCCTTTGAAAGTACTTCCCTCTCTGTTCAGGTCTCTCTGAAACCCCCTACACTATTTTTTGAGGTGTGTGTGTGTGTGTGTGTGTGTGTGTGTGTGTGAGAAGCCTACAGAAGATAAAAGTTGGGGAAGGTGGCAGAAGTCCCCCTCTGAGTGGCTCCTTTAGAACACAGACTGTCCTGCAGCGCCATCTTGTGGCCAGCTCTGGAATTAGTACTTTACTCCTGAAGCAGAGAACTTGGTTAAGTGGTTCTCTGCTTGACTCGGGTTACGATGCGGCTGGGGGTAATGATGTGTGGGGATCTCTGGTGGCTGGACACTCTGGTGGGGAATCCTAGGAAGAAATACATCTGTCTGAGTGGCATAAGGTTGAGTAGCAATGTCTTTTTAGGAGACATGGACAATGGCCTCCTCTAAGGCTGTAGTCAAAGGATCACGTTGAATTTATGACATGAGGGATCCAACTCAGAGCCCTTGCACAAGCTAGGCACACACTATACCACTGAGGCACACTCACAGCCTGACACTAGTGACTATCCCACTGAGGACCCTTCAGTCTCCCCAGTGCCATCAGGGGCAGTGTGAGGTTTGAGGTGTACTTGGAGCTGGGCATGGTGCTACCTGCCTGTCACCCCAGCAGTGGGGAAGTGGGATTGGGAGGATCAGGAGTTCAAAGTCATCCTCGGATATAGACCTAGTTTGAGGCCAGCCTGGGCTACATGAGATTATGTCTCAGAAAACAAAAACAAACAAACAAACAAAAAACATTAGTTTGTCTGTGGAGAGCTGGCCTTGAACCCTGGGGCCAGAGCCCATGCTTGGAACACACCTCTGCTCCCCACCACCTAGCCTCCTTGGCCAAACTGCACCTCACTTGCCACCTGTGCTCAGTTCCAGGGCTCTGGAGGTCACGGGCACAATGCTTTGGGTCCTGGTGGGGACTGCCCTCCCTGTCATGTTGCTGGCTGCCCCACCACCCATCAACAAGCTGGCCCTGTTTCCGGACAAGAGTGCCTGGTGTGAAGCCAAGAACATCACACAGATTGTGGGCCACAGCGGCTGTGAGGCCAAGTCCATCCAGAACAGGTGGGACTCTGGAGACGGGGAGGCCCGGGACTCGGGGAGGGGTAAGGAACCTCAGGACTGCCCACCCCTGCCCTGAGATCCAGGCTCAGAGACGTTTCCTCCTCCCACAGGGCCTGCCTAGGACAGTGCTTCAGCTACAGCGTCCCCAACACCTTCCCGCAGTCCACAGAGTCTCTGGTGCACTGTGACTCCTGCATGCCGGCCCAGTCCATGTGGGAGATTGTGAGTACAGCTGTCCATCCCATCCCTGTACTGCCGCAGTAGGCCTTGGGTACTTCCTAAGGCTTCACCGTGTGTGTGAGCTGCAGGGTCCGTGCTGGGAATACACGTAGGGTATACTGCTCAGTCTGACACCAACTTGTAGCGGGTCCCAGATTTTCCTGAGTCTCCACCCATGTCGCAAACACTGCGGTCCTTCAGTCTCCTCTCGCTGTTACAAGCTAAGACTAAAGTCTCTGCCCTGCTCTGCCCTACACAGCTCTGATGGTCTGGCTCAGCAGTCCCTCCAGAACCGTCTTAGAGCCTCCCACCCTGCTTCAACAACTTGACACTTACCACAATCTGCCCCACTTTAGCCCTTCCTACGTGCTCTGTTCCTCGGCACCCCAGGATCTTTGCAGATACTCTTTCCTCTGCTTTAAAACCCCGCCCCCGGCCGCGGCCCCGTTCCTCAGCTAGTTACCTTCTACTGATTCTTTAGCTTTTGATTCAAGAATTGTTTCCTCGAGGGCACTGTTCCAGACCCTCTGACCCGGTCAAAGTCCGGTGCCGTGGGCTCTCCAGCACCATGTACCTTTCCTTTGAGCAGCTGTCACATCTACCCCTCTCCCAACACATCCGAGTGATTAGGACAAGCAGACTGAGTCCCTCGAAGGACCTGGCCTGTGCCTGTGACCCAGAGTGGTCGTGGAGTAGGTGCTCTGTGGAAGAAAGGAGAGAAAGAAAGGGAGGGAGGACAGTTGGAAGCATGACCAGAAAGCAAGAGTGGGGTGCTAAGGGGTTGCTATAGAGTGAACCTTGCTGCCTTGGGGGCTTGGAATGGAGCTGAGACCCAAAGGTTGCCCAGAAATTCATTGTGCAGAGTTTGCGACCAGTGGGAGGATGGGTTGGGTTGAGCCAGAACCTTCCAGGCAGAGGGAAGGACGTCAGCCAAGTCTTTGGGGTCGGAGTAGTTGGTGCAGAGCTGGTGGGGGTGCAGCAGGGTCCTGGGGTGGTGAGGTCAGCCAAGGCCAGCCTGAAGGGCCCGAAGATCCAAGGAAGGGGTCGGGATTTGTCTCCAAGTTCATTGGGAGCATAGTGTGTGGGCGCTCCAAACAGGGATTTACCCCCACCCCCACCCCCTCACCTGGGGGGTAGGAGGGGCGGGGCTGCCTGTAAGCAGATGAGATTGGAGTTCCTGCCAGAGCTTAGCGCCCCCCCCCATCCCCACCCCTGGTGAGTCCACAGAACACACTGGGCTGTCCTGGGTGGACTCTGGGATTCTTGGTCCTCAAGGATGTGTTATTCTTGGGGACTCTAACACCTGCCCAAGCCTCAGAAAACATCCCTTCCCTTCCTCCTGCCCCATCCAGGTGACCTTGGAGTGTCCTGGCCACGAGGAGGTGCCCAGGGTGGACAAGCTGGTGGAGAAGATTGTACATTGCAGCTGCCAGGCCTGCGGCAAGGAGCCCAGTCACGAGGGCCTGAGTGTCTACGTGCAGGGTGAAGACGGGTTGGGCTCCCAGCCTGGGCCACACCCCCACCCCCACCCCGGTGGCCAGACCCCTGAGCCTGAAGAACCTCCGGGAGCCCCTCAGGTTGAGGAAGAGGGGGCTGAGGACTGAGGGCCCCCCAACTCTTCCTCCCCTCTTGTCCCCTGTGGAATGTTGGGTCCCACCCTCCAGGGAAGAGGGAGGGGAGAGGTGGAAGCCCTCCCCCTCTTGGCACTGGATGGACTTGGAATGCTGCCCGGTTGTCATGGAGATCTGAAGGGAGGGGCTGGAGCCAAGCTGCACGATTTAATATATGCAAGATGCGGGGTTGAGGGGGGGGGGCGGTGAGGAAGCAGACATCCTCAGGGCTCTTTTTTGGAAGGTGAAGTGTGGTCTCTCCTTTGCTTTCTAGAAATGGGTCCCTGGGATGGAGAGGAAGTGGGCTGAGCTGCTGAGGATGAGCAAGACCCTCAAGTGGGGTGGCAGGCCCAGGCCCAGGTCCACACAACTCCTGATGGGGCAGGCTCCCCAGGGGTGGGCAGAGGGTGGGTACCATGCCAGCATCCTCTTTGCAGGAGGGTCTGGGCTGGGAAGACTGCTAGCAGAAGCAGGAAGCTCCAGCCTCATCGGTCTCCCTCACTCCCCACCTCCAGGGAAGCAACCCTTGAAGGGGGTGGTTTAGGAGTCGGGCTGGGGCAGGACCCCACTGACTCAGGTGCCAGAGTCACTGAAGAAGAAAACATCCTTCCTGCCTCTCCCTCCTGAGATCTTAGCTCTCTGCTCGCCGTGCTTTGGACCCTTTGGGAAGCTGAGGCAGCCAGCCCCACTGTTTTTCTGAATTGGGGGGGGGCTTGGTTTATCTCCCTCACCTGGGACCATAGTGGACAGGAGGCCCTGCGTAGGGCCCCTGCTGACCTCGGCTTCCTCTAGCTCCCCGTTCTTCCCTCTTCTCTTTCCCGGCTGCACTTTAACCCGAGGGCAGGCAGGTAGTGGGGAAGAGCCCTCTGATATGTGGGCACTATTGCTTGTGTCCAGGGGGCTGCCAGCTCACCCCCGCCTGGGGGTGCCCCGGCCCGTGGCTTTTGACGAGAGCCTTAGAGCTTGTAACCAGTAGCCATCTCCCCTGAACCCGAGTGTTTTCATGAATAAATACCTTCGATGCCTCCACTCTCTTGCCTGTGGACTGGCTCTGTTGATCTGGGGTGGGGGGGTGGGCCTGGGGTAAGAGCTGGGTTTGGTCGGGACAGTGTGGGGCTGACTTAGGTGTCGCTGTAGCTCCTCCCTGTATCCGGTGGCTCTCTCACTTCCCCGCCTTAGCACCCCCTCTGGCTTTTCCTCCTCTCTTGGGCTTCTCTGTGCACTTCTGCCTTGCTCACACGGAGCTGGGCCTGGACAATTAGATTTGAACACTTGATCCCTTGGGATCCCTCTGGCCATCTCTTTACTCTCAGTGATCCAGTATGGGCCCTGGTACA
This sequence comes from Peromyscus aztecus, assembly GCA_902168405.1. Lineage (NCBI taxonomy): Eukaryota > Metazoa > Chordata > Mammalia > Rodentia > Cricetidae > Peromyscus > Peromyscus aztecus. Next base: position 8,298 of record CABHPQ010152458.1, read on the forward strand.
TGTCACCAGCCTGATCCAAGCCCCGAAAGAAGAGGAAACAGATGGATCCTAACATCAAAGGTTGCAAATGAATATAAGGTTGGGCCCCGGGCTAAGTCATTTGCATAGGTCATCTTGCCCAGCCCTCAGTCCCATTTTGATCGTGTCCTTATTTTTTTTGTGCATGAGGCATCTTAGGTGCAGAGGAGTTAGTCATCTCTCCAGGGCTGTCTCGTTAAATGTCAGGCAATCTGGGCCAGAATCCGTACCAAGTTTGGCAGCACAAGCGCTTGGAAGCCGGTGGGGGACTCTCATTTGCTCTTCGGAGTCGGACACCCAGACTGTGGGTGCACACCTGACTTGCAGAAGCTCACAGATCTGAGGTCACCTCAAGATGGCAGTCCAAAAACTGGCACCAAATATGCTCCAGAGGTCCCTGTGCTAAGTCCCGTGCCTCCAGTCTGAGAGCTGTCTTACTGGCAGGTGTCTCTCTAGGCAGCGTCTTAGATTGTGGATACATAATTCAGTGAGGCCCTGGGTACACGTCAAGTGGGAAGGTGGCTGCCAGGCAGCTGGCAGGCCCTGAATGGCAGCCAGAGACAGAGCTTCATGTCAGGAAGACTCAGGAGGGCCGGGCGGTGGTGGCGCATGCCTTTAATCCCAGCACTCGGGAGGCAGAGCCAGGTGGATCTTTGTGAGTTTGAGGCCAGCCTGGTCTACAGAGCGAGACCCAGGACAGGCACCAAAACTGCAAGAGAAACCCTGTCTCAAAAAACCAAGAAAGAAGAAGAAGAAGAAGAAGGAGGAGGAGGAGGAGGAGGAGGAGGAGGAGGAGGAAAAGAAGGCTCAAGAGGAATAGGAAGAGGGAAAGGCTGGAGACCAAAGGCCTGAAGGCAGCAGCCAGCTGGTGGGGTGGGCTCAGGGGCTAGAATTTTCTAGGGGCAGTGAGATTGGAGAGGTTGGGAGGGGCTGAAGGAAGAGCTGCCTCTGGTTGGATGTGTTAGACTTGCCAGGGAGAGTTGCCAGATCTCAGGGATGGAAAAGAATTGTGTGTGTGTGTGTACGTGTACACAGATGTGTACATACGTGTGTGTATGTATTTGTGCATGGAGTTTCACAGGCACATGTGGAGGCCAGAAGACAACCCTGAGTATCATTTCTCAGGTGCTATTCACCTTGTTTTTGAGACAAAGTCTCGTGACCTAGATAGAACTCACCAAATAGGCCAGGCTGGCTGGTCACTGAGCACCAGGAGCCTATCTGTCTCTAGCTTCCCAGCACTGGGACTATAAATGTGTGCCACCACCCCAGGGTGTGTGTGTGTGTGTGTGTGTGTGTTGCTATGGTGTCCATGTACAAGTCAGAGAACAGCTCTTGGGAGTTGGTTCTCTCCATCATGTGGGTATAAGATGTTGAACTCACATAGTCAGCCTTGGTGGCAAGCACCCTTACCTGCTTCCCTCCTTCACCTGAGGATGTTTTTTTCTCTCTCTTTTTCAAGGTATCTCTGTGTGACAGCCTTGGCTGTTCTGGAACTCACTTTGTAGATCAGGCTGGCCTTGAACTCACAGAGATCCACCTGCCCCTGCCTCCCAAGTGCTGGGATTATAGGACTGTGCCGCCACCACCACCACCGCCTGAGGATTTTCATTTTTTTAAATATAGGTTCTGGGGATCCATCTCAGAACCTCATGTTTGCATAGGACAAACATTTTTTGTGACCAGATCTTAGCCTAGGCAGGCTATAACCTTGAACTTCTGATTCTCTTGCCTGCACCTCCTGAGTGTTAGGGTTACACGTGTGTGCTGCATGCCTGACTTCTAGAGTGTTGGGGATTGAATCCAAGCCTCCGTGCAAGCTAGGCAAGCACTCTGCCAACTGAGCTACATCCCATTCTGTCTTTGGAGAATGCTGTTCTGTAGCCTAGACTGGACTTGAACTCATGGTCCCCCTGCCTCAGGCTCAAGAGTGCTGGGATCACAGGTAAGTGCCATCACACTCAACAGAAAATAGAAGCCTCATGACTTCAAAGCGGTGTCTACTTAAAGTACGTGTGTAAATGCATGTGTATGTGTGTGAATGTATTTATGTTCGTATGTGTATATGGGGTAGTGATTCTGAGTTTTGCCTCCACCCAGCTCGAACTGAACCACCAAGAGAACCCGGGAATAAAATTGCAGTCCTTCACCCCTTTGTACAAACAGCAAGGGCTTTCAGCATCTCTGCAGCTTAGCAACTTAGGCAAGATGGCTGTCTAGCCAGAGTTGGTTTCCCAACCTTATATGGGACCAGCTAGCAACTGCTTTCCTTCTCCTGCTCCAGGCCTCTGGGGAGGTCTGCACTGCCTGGGTTCAAATCCTGGCTAGGCCACTTCCTAACTGTGATCTTGAGAGATCATAAGGTCTCTGAGGTTCAGTTTTCCTGCATGTAGAGCGGGAACTATGGTTCACAGCCAAGCCTACTCTCAGGGTGAGGGTGAGTGTGCCGTAAGTCAGTGCGTATGGCAAGCTGGGAACAGTGCCAGGCATTAGACAGTACCTCAGGAAGTGTCAGCTGCTGTGATCATGGAGAACGAAGGACTGCCCACATTGCAGGTAGCAGGACAGATAGCTTGTCCATGTATTCATTCGCTTATTGGACAGGTATTTATGAAGAACCTAGACGGTGCTCATGGTTAGCAGTGAACACAGAACCTGCCTTTGTGGAGATGTCCCTCACGGCACCTTCTGCAAAGAGCAGCTTCTGGTGGGACTCAACCTCCCCAGATCTTGGCTTCTCCCTGTGTAGTGGGAAGCTGTCTTTTTCCTCTGTGTCTCCAGGCATGGAGGTTGGAGGAGGGGTATGACTTCCTGAGATCGTTGTCCCATTATCCCACTGTGGCAATACCTGCCTCCTTCATAGAGGAAGCTCCCCATGGCCAGGAGCAACCAGGAAAGGGTTGGAAATTCTCACAAGCCCCTCTGCACCCGTGATGGCGAGGAAGGCTTCGATTCTACCATTCACTCCCGGTCACAAGGACAAATGGAGAACTTCTTTAAGTTGGAGGTTAATACAGTGTGGCCACAAGGTGGCACCACTTCCAGGCCCAGTCATAAATATAATATAAACAGTTTTTTATTGTTGTTTTCCCCCAAGACAGGGTTTCTCTGTGTAACAGCCCTGGCTGTCCTGGAACTCGTTCTGTAGACCAGGCTGGCCTCGAACTCAGAGATCCTCCTGCCTCTGCCTCCCGAGTGCTGGAATTAAAGGTGTGTACCACCACTGCCCAACTAAAAATAAACCTTTTAATTATAGCATAGTGCAGATCATACTATGACAAACATGCACAAGGAATTGCATGTCACTTAGAATGAGAAAGTGTTAAAATGGTCATGTTTTGGGGGCTGGAGAGATGGCTCAGTAGTTAAGAATGCTGGCTGTTCTTTTAGAGGACACAGTTTCAATTCCCAGCACCCTCATGGTGGCTCACAACAATCTGTAACTCTAGTTCCAGGGGATCCAATGCCTTCTTCTGGCTTTCCTGGGCACTGCATTATGTGGTACGCATAAATACCTGCAGGCAAAAATACCCATACAAATAAAATAAAAATAAATAAATAAAATGATCTTGTTTTCTTTGAAAAATGTGAAGGACATTACTTATTATAGGAAAAAAACTAAAGCAAGGGGTTATATTCTATCTCTCTGCTTATGCAGCACCAGTCTGCTGTGCCAAGAGGCTCAAACATGCATCCCATTTGTATCTTGATATTAAAGCATGGATAACTGAAGAATATCCTGTAGCCAGGCATGGTGGTGATGCCTGTAGCCCAGTACTCAGAAAACTGAGCAGGAAGATAGAAAATTTGAGGCCAGCCTGGGCTATATAATGAGACTGGTGGTTTGAATAAAAATGACCTCAATAGACCCAGAGGGAGTGGCACTATTAGGAGGTGTGGCCTTGCTGGAGTGGGTGTGGCTTTGTTGGAGGAAGTGTGTCACTGGGGGGCAGGCTTTGAGGTCTCAGATGCTTAAGCCAGGCCAGTCTGTCACTGTCTCTTCCTGCTGCCTGTGGATCTGTTGTAAAACTCTCTGCTACCTCTCCAGCACCGTGTCTGCCTGCACTCCACCTTGCTTCCTGCCATGACAATATTGGCCTAAACCTCTGAAACTGTAAGCCAGGTCCAACTTCATGTTTTCCTTTATAGGAGTTGCCATGGTTATGATGTCTCTTCACAGCAATAGAAGCCCTAACCAAGACAGGCCCTGTCACAAACAAACAAACAAACAAACAAACAAACAAAACCACAGGCATACAAACAAGACCCATGAAGAGGAGATAGCTGAGGGAGAAGGCAGCTGCTGTTAAGCCTGATGACGTGTGTTTGTGCTCCATCCCTGGGTCCCATATGGTAAGAGAGAACTCCTGGAAGTTGTCCTCTGTCCTCTTACATACACACACACACACACACACACACACACACACACACACACACACATACCCCAAGTCTTTTTCTGTTCTGCTAGCCAACTCCCAGATAATAACATGGAGACTTCTTATTAATTATGAAAGCTTAGCCTTAGCTTAGTCTTGTTCCTAACTAGTTCTTATAACTTAAATTAACCCATTTCTATTAATCCATCACATGGCATTACCTCTCTCCCATCTAGCACCTCCTCTTTCCTCTCCATGTCTCCTGGTATCTCCTGTGCACCTCAATGCCTCCTCCTCTTCTTTTCTCTCCCGGAAGTCCCGCCTATACCTCCTGCCTAGCTGTTGGCCATTCAGCTTTTCATTACACCAATAACAGCAATACATCTTCACATAGTGTACAAATAAACCACAACACACACACACACACACACACACACACACACACACACACACACACTCGTACACATAATAAACATAATTTAAAAAAAGAACAAATTCTTTGCTAGGAGCCTGGGGAGATGGCTCAGTGGTTAAGAGCACTGGCTGCTCTTCCAGAGGACCTGGGTTTGATTCCTAGCACCCACACAGCAGCTCGCAACCATTTGTAACTCCAGTTCCAGGGGACCTGATGCCCTCTTCTGGCTTCCACGGGCACCAAACATGCATGCAGGCAACCATAGGCAGGAAAACAAGCAAACAACCTTTGCCAGACTTCCAGATCAAGTAACAGATCATGATTATGAGCCCAGGTTACTGGGCCCCAAATGTATCTACTGCTGTTCATGTTATGCCTCCCTGGGCTATTGGAGGCACCTTGGGGTGGAACCCCAATGGGGGACACAGAAGCCAACAGCATTGACACAGCACAGTCAAGTTGTCGGGCGCACAGTGTCACTTAATTTCTCGGCATCCTGTGAGTCAGACACCAAATTCTGCTAACTGTGGCTGAAGAGATGGGGGCGGGGGCTAAAGGATCAGATGCCACTGGCCCCGAATATGCAGAACTACTGAGCAGTGATGCTGGGATCTCCAGGTGGTCTCTGACTCTCCATGCAGCAGTGACATTCTCTTCTTCAGGCCAAGGAGTGTGGAGTGGGGGAGGGAGGGCAGGCCTTTGCCTGCTGCTGGTGGCTCCACCCAGGTGTGAGCGCTGAGCTCCATAGCTCCATACCACTCAAAGGGTAAGTGGGTACTGCCACTCTGAGGATTCAGGCAGGAGGCATCTTGACCACCTGAGCTGGTCTCCTTCTGCGTTGGGCACCTGGCAGATCTGAGCCGTTTCCCACTTGATTGCTTGGTGTTGGTGACCTCTGCAGAACGTTGTTGTTGCTGTTGTTGTTTTAAATGGTTTTTCGAGACAGGGTTTCTCTGTGTAGCTTTGGTGCCTTTCCTGGAACTCACTCTGTAGCCCAGGATGGCCTCGAACTCACAGA
>CABHPQ010152459.1:0-16946 GCA_902168405.1 Peromyscus aztecus
TTCCCATTGCTCCTTCCTGGCCAGCCAAGGCAAGCCTTGAGCCTTCTGGTGGGGCTTTTCTGTCACCTGGAGACCTTCCCAATTCTTCCCAAGTTGGTTGTATATTTTTGAGTCCTGTAGTGTCCATTCTTAGCTTCAATTCTTATTTCCAGCATTTTTGGCATTTCTTGTATTAAATGATGGCATCTGGTTTTCCTGGTTTTGATTCACTTAGGGTTCTCCTAAAGGAACTACTCTTTGACAACCCTTCAGAGGCTTCCTACTTGGGAATCATCTTTGTTGGCTCTCCAAGTTCTGATTTACAGGATTATCATCAGCCTAGGCAGGCCTTTTTTTTTTTTTTTTTTTTTTAAAGCTGGCCATTTAGACATCTACTGTATAAACTTAGCTCAGATGAGTGACAGTCTCTTCTGCCATGACAAAGGCCAGTCAAAAAGCAAGAGATGACATCTATAAAATGCTTTCTTCTTTACATTCCATTTCCCATTCTCCATGCCTTTGAACATCCCCAGTCTTTCACACACACACACAAAACAAACCCTTGAAACAGTCTCTCCTGCAATGCTTACAGCTACTTACTTCCTTTAAAAAGTAATCTATGTTAATTGTATTTTTTTTTTTTTTGAGACAGGGTTTCTCTGTGTAGCTTTGCGCCTTTCCGGGAACTCACTCTGTAGCCCAGGCTGGCCTTGAACTCACAGAGATCCACCTGCCTCTGCCTCCCAAGTGCTGGGATTAAAGGCGAATGCCACCACCGCCCCCCTTTCCTCCTTTGCATGCAGTTTCCTCCTTCCTCAGCCTTTAATAAGCTCTATTACGTCTATTTTTTTATTGTTGTTGTTCTTCTGAAATAGGGTTTCGTTAATGTATCTCTGGCTGGCCTGAAACTTGTTACAAAGTCCAGGCTGGCCTTGAACTTTCACTGATCCTTCTGCCTCTGCTGAGATTACAGACACATGCTACCAAGCCTAGAGCTCCTGGGTACTCGGGTTGACTGGTTTTCCTAAATAATCAGCAATAACCTTGAAGGCTCCAAGCATAAAGTAATGTTAGCCAAAATGGAAACACTAGTCACCATCGTTTTAAACACCTATTATATGTGTGGCACAAATACATGTGCCAAAATATTATACTGTAATACATAATAAATACAATTATTAAATGTCAATAAAAAAACTCAAAATAATATACAAGGAAAGGTAAAGTTAACTTTACCCGTAGCTTTCTTGACTTTTGCCTTGTCGTTTTTCTCCTATCACTCCACTGAAATGACCCTTCCAGGGTCATCAAGGACTTTCTAGCCTCAAGCCCAGTACCTCCTTCTCTGTTGTGTGGCTTTGTTCCTGCACATTACAAAATGTCTGCCTTGTTTTCTTACACACTCTCTCCCTTGATTTCCCCTATATTACTTGTTTGTGGGGTTTTTCTTCCTATATGTTAGCTATTTTCTTTTAAGATTTTTCCACACCTATCTCTTCCCAGTCCTTCTCCTTATTTGTTCAATAGTTTTCTGTTTTTCTGACTCAAGACATGGTACCTGAATGCCTTATCCACAGTGAAAATATTACTATGATAACTGACTTCAAATCCTACAAAGTCTACAGCTGTGGATTCTCATCATGTTGAGGCAGATCGACCTGAGTACATCTGCTCTACCTGGATGGACCTACAAGCATTGTAGACTGAACCCTGTCCCAAACCAAACCCATCAGGTTTTCCTTTGTGCTGTGTTCCCTGCTGTGACTCCTGTTCCAGTGAGGTCTATGGTTTGAATGTCTCAATTTGCTCACAGACTTGGTAACGTGACCTCTGTAGATTTCTTTCTCTTTTTAAAAAAGATTTTAGTTTTATATTCATGTATGTATCTGTGTGAGTACATACACATGCATGCAGGTGTCTTTGAAGGCTAGGAAAAGCAACTGAATGCCCTGGAACAGGAGTTACAGATGGTTATAAGCCACCTGATATGGGTGCTGGGAATTGAACTGTGGTCCTCTGTAAGAACAGTAGGTGCTCTGAACCCCAGAGCCACTTCTTCAGCCCATTTATTGTTGTGTTTTTGTTTTGTTTGTTTGGTTTTTGACACAGAGTTTTGCTAGGTAGCCCATGACAGCCTTGGGAGTCCCGAGATTGGAGGTTTGTGCAGCTGGGGCTCTGGTTCTATTAGACTTTTACAGCTTCATCTCCTATATCTTCCCCCACATCCCCCCACCCTGGGCTCCACAGTTAGGACTCTATCATATCACCGTCTCAAGTTATTTGGTGGCTGTGCTGACACAAACGTTTTTTCTTCTTCTTTGGTATTGCTCATTGGTTATTAAGAATGAGGTGTTCTCAGGAGTACAGCACTGAATTATAGTTTTTTATTTACGTGTCTCTCTCTTGCATGGGCCTTCAAAATTATTGAAAAGTTTTGGTTTTGAATTCCCTATTCTACTGCAGTGCCACCACATAGTCATAATTTAATTCTTATCTGTTCATTTAAAGGAAACTGAATGTTCTCACCTTTCACGGTCAAATATCAGAGGATATTCATATTTCTGCTGCTTCTCTGTGAACTTGCTTTCTTCTTTTATCTCTATGGGATATTCATTAACATCACAAGGCAAAATGACATCAGTTGTTTGAGTTAAATCAAACATTCTTCGTTGTCCGAAATAGCCACAGTAATGACCGCTGTTGGAATGCCAGAGCCTGAAGGAGAGTCGAGGAGGGGAGGGGAAGTAACTGGCGTGGTCAGAAGAAGTGAGCTTGATCACAGGTCATAGGTCACATGAACTGCATTGGTCTACCAAAGATCATAAAGTTCATTCAGGACTCTTTCCCCCAAATGCTGCCGAGCTAATCATTATGTAAGGCTTTATTTTTGAACTCAGTGCTTCAAGCATACCAGATAAGCACCAGAGTACACTCTGAGCCTTCAATGTAAACATTTTTACAAGTCAAAACTCTAACCTGTAACTTTTTGGCGTTAGCCAACTTGGACTTGTGCCAGCAATCTCTACTGATCAAAGCTAGAAAAGAAGGAAGACCCTTCTCTCCAAACAACCCTGCTAACACAAGCTGATCAGAACCCACACTGGGAGTCTGTGAGCTACAGTAGATCTTACAGTGGGCTGGGTTTCATCTGTCTACTTAGGAAATCATCACCAATAGAACTCATGAGACAAGAGATCTGGGGATGCTTCTAGTAGAGCATGATAAACAATACAAATTCTTTACCCATTTGTATTATTTCCCTATCTGATGGCCCCAAGAAGCTCCAATTTTCCCAGGGGACTTAACTAATATAGAATACCATTAGCAGGAATGTGTGCTGTGTGTCTTACAGAGAGATGTTTTGTGTCTTTGCTTGTTTTCGTTTAGATTTTTTTTTGAGAGCAGATCTCACTATGTAGCCTAGTCCAGCCATCCAGAGATTTATAGGAAGTTCTGGCTAGACAAGCTAGACAAGGTTACATAATAAGATACTGTTCTACCTGTGTTAGCCTCTCAGGTCCTGGGATTACAGACATCTCTTTATGTCTTGGTTTCAACACTAACCATAGGATCTGTTGCAATGATTGAGAAGGAGAATAACCTAAAGGGACTGAGGGTAGATTCTACACAATTCAGAATAGCAGATCACTCAGAGAAAGTAGCTAGTAAGGGAGGCAGAAGCAGAGGTAACCAGCTGAGGTGTCTCATACTTGACACTGTCTGAAGATTTAACATGAGCACATTACATACCTCCTATATTTTAATTTAGAGCATTACTGAAGTAGCACGGCCTTCCCAGAGCTGTTACCAATAAGGAAATAGAGTTATTAAGAGCATTTATAACAAGCTTTTTAAACAGAAAAGCAAGAAGGCTAAGAGGCTAAATGAATTCTGTTCCAGGCCTATACTAAAGCAACCTGATTTCCTGCTTCACAGTGTTTCCTATTCCTCATGGCTCTGTCTCAAGTGAATAACCCCACCTGACGTCCTGGGCCTTAGACATGGACTCTGAGCCATCGGGAGGTTTCCAATTTCCTGCCCTATGCCCCAGACTTAAGTCTCAATTATGTTTTTCTTTTCATTGACGAGTCCTAATCTTTTCATAAACAAGATTTCTAATGCTAGAGTGCCTGCCTCTTGAGAACGTGGCAGCATATATTAGCCAAAGGATGTGGCTTAGTTACAAGGGCGGCAGCGCTTTGAGACAGCTATTAATAGAGACAGGCTCTACGAATTGAGTATCTGGGGAGTGCTCCACTTAAAGGAGTCATAAAAATAATTTCTCCAGGCCAAGGACGCCTGGCTTCAACAATACATGAGTCTAAATGTCTGTGTCCCCACAAAGTCATGTTGAACCCTAATTCCTACTAGGACGGCATGAGATGGAGTCTTTAGGTCATGAGGAGTCCACCTTCCTAAATAGAATTAGTTCCAGCCTTAGGCTATTTTTTTTCTTCTTTCTATAACTGGCTGCATGATGTATGGAGACTGAGAAGTTCAAAACTGGTTGGTCTTGTAGGGTGATGTCCTCCATGCTAGAAAGGGCTCTCTAGAGAGTTCCAAAGCTGCCCAGAGCATCACAGGACAAGGCAAACTATCCTTACGCATGACCTTCATCCTTCAAAAATTTTATATTTTTTGATTTATCGGGTGTATGTAGTCAGGCGTGGAGGTTAGCGGACAAGTTGTGGGAGTTGGCTTCCTCTCTGACATGTAGGTTTCCAAGACCAAATTCAGATCATCAGGGCTTAGCAGCAAGTGCTGGCACTGGAGAGTCAGTCGAGGTCATGTAGTGCTGACCTCCTCAGTGGATGAGTTCACAGTTAAGTGGGTTATAAGGCAGTGGGGTTTAGGTGGACCGGACACTGAGACATGCCTTGGAAAGTCATGTCATAGCCCTTTCTGCGTGTGCTTCCCACCCACCATAAAGTGAGCAGCTTTCCTCTGCCACGCCCCTCTGTCAGGAGGCTCTGTCTCGCTGTGGGCCTAGAAACATCGAAGCCTTGCCACTCAGGAGTGAAGTCTCTGATGCTCTGAGCCCAAATAACACATCCCTTGTGGGCCCTGATGTGGCTCAGAGGGAAAAGGCACTTGTTGCTCAAGCCCGATGACATGAATCTAAACCCACAGAAAAGTGGAAGGAGAGAACTGATTCCATGAAGTTGTCCTCTGACCTCCACATGTGTACCACAGCACATGTGTGCACCCCCATCACACACACACACACACACACACACACACACACACACACGCACACACACACACACACACACACACACACTCACACAAACACACGAGCTTAAAACCTTCCACCCCTAAGTTAATATAATCAAGTGCTTTGCTGTAATGATGGAAGGCTGATGGTCACACACCATGTTAGGAGTTAGGCGGATGGCATTTATGAAGCAGAGAATAAGCGCTAACTGTTCAATGTGCTGATATATGATCTTGGATTCTAGTCTCTAGAACCATGAGTAATAAGTTTCTCTTGTTTGTAAACAACCCATTCTAAAGTGCTTTGCTATAGCAGCCTAAAAAGACTGAGACAAGAGGGCAATGCTCATAGCAACAAAGGCTGATATATACCTATGTGGTTAGTATGTGTACACATGCAGTCACACTCCCATGAGTGCACAACTATGTGCACTACAACCTTCATCAATCATTTCTGTTGATGGGTAACTGAAAACCAGCCCAAGTAAAGACCAGAAAACCAAGTCATTAATGGCATTTATAATGATACATTTTTTTCCTTACAAATAAAGCAACTGGTCATTTTTTCTGACACGAGAAATAGCTCTCTCCTACATTTGCCTCTCCTACAGAATCATCTTGATCTTGAGATTTCCGTATTAGGGTTCTTCTAGTGACTTCTATCTGGAATGGCTTTAGGGTTCCTCTGGTTGCATGTGGCAGGTCCCATTCTCCACATGGATCCCTCACTTCCTCCTTTAGTTGAGGCTCATGTCTTCTCTATTTGATCTGCCACATGGCTTTCAACCTTAAGCCACTTGTTTCCAATCTTTGTTGTTGTTGTTGTTTTTGAGACAGAGTCCCTCCGTGTAGCTTTGGAGCATTTCCTGGAACTCACTTTGTAGACCAGGCTAACCTCGAACTCACAGAGATCCACCTGCCTCTGTCTCCCGAGTGCTGGGATTAAAGGTGTGCACTGCCTGGCTCACTTGTTTCCAATCTAAAACCCTCTAGTGGCTACGTTAAAGGTAAATATACAAATCCACAGCAATGCCTAGGGACTGCACAGCTGTGTCCCAACTGACTTCCTCCCTCCTCAAGTCCAGAGAGTTGCCCAGGATCTGTTGAATTTTCATTCTAGGACCTTGATAACAATATAAAACTGTCCTTCCTTTTCATGTGTATTTTGATTGGTCTCTGATTAACTCGAAGCCTCTCTAGATCTCCTAATGTTGTCTAACTCCATTCTTTCAAGGGCATAATTCATTGCCATGGTTTTAAAATATTTCAAGTAGGCAGCAGTTCGTCTCCAGAAATGTCATGACATTTCCTTTCTTTTTCTTTATATATGTGTATGTATTTTTAGTATTTTGTATTTTGGGTCCATGTGCTTAGCAATGATTACAATGAATTAGTTAAGTTCAAGTAAGCTGACTATGTAAAAGTCAATCACACTAATCTAACAAGGCTGCTCCCATCTCTCACTATTGGGTCATCTTTGTTTGGATGGGTCTCTTCAAGCCTTTCTACTCTTGCTTCTTCTTCTCCCTCTTCCCCTTTCTTTCCTTTCCTCCTTTACTCTTCCCTCCCTTTCCTGCCCTCCTCACCTGTCCTCTCCCCTCCCTCCCCCCTCTTTGCCTCCTTCTTTATCCTCTTTACCTTCCTTCCTCTCTCCCTCCCTCCTTCCCTCCCTCCCTCCTTCCTTTTTTCCTTTGTCTTTATATCCTTCATTTCTTTTGTCCCCCTCCTATTATTTCCTTTCTCCCCCCTCTTCTGCTCACTTTTCTCCCCTCTTCCCTCATTCCTCTCCCTCTTCCCTCCCCTTTCTCTCTCTTTCTGACAAGGTTTCCCAGTCTGGCTCAAAATTCCTGAGCCTAAGAGATCCTTCTGCGTCTTTATCCCTCAAAGAGCTGGAACTGCTGGTGTGCCCCACTCCACCTCCCTCCATAGTCTTTCCTATGACTACCTTTTAAACTTTTGATCCTAAACCACCTTCTGTGACCTTCCCCAGGTGTGAGTCTAGTTCTCTGAGCTGTCTATCCTGTTCAGTTCTCTGAAATAACCCCACAAAACCCAGTTCTACTGCAAATATTTGTCAGAAGTTTCTAACAAGAAGTATTTCTTAATGAGTCTGTGAAAGAGCAAACATTACAAAAAAAAATGATTCTGAGGCCCATGTCTCTGCCCTTTTTCCATAGAGGACCATAGCATCTCATTTCCCTGGATGTAGAAAAAGAATCCAAGTCAGTGATGGTTTTCCCAAAGATTCTTTGTATAAGTTTTTTGGTTTACATATAAATTTATTCCAATAAGTGTACCAAGACTGTGCTTTTCCTGAAATCCCATGATGGGGGTGTTCCACTTATGGAGATGCTGAGACACATGGTCCACACGTGGAATAGGTGGCGCAAGCTCCAATCCCATCTTCCAGATCCCAAATCTATTTAATATATTGTCCTCAGATAGAAGATGTATCCGATATTAAGCTGATAAAAATAGATACACATTTGATCTTAGCCAAATGGTCAAGAATTGATCCAAAGCACTGCATTGTAACCGAACACATCAGCATTAGCGTCAAATCTTACTCCTCTCACACTAAAAACCCCGAGATTCCAGGATGGACCCATCTGGGTTTACCTCACTGAGCCATCAATGGAGGCGGTAAGCACCAGCTGCTTGTCTTCCACATAGATCACTTGAATAATTTCTAAAGAGTGGGCACGCCAGGAAAGCAGCTGCTTGAATTTCTAGATGGCAACAAGAAGACATATCTCTTGGAATGAATCAAAGTACAATCTTAAGCAAAATCATTTCTCATTGAAGAGCTACATTTATGAGTGAGTGTGATAGGTGGTGATTGAGTCTCTACTCTGATTAGTTTTTCTCTTGCTTACCAAGGTACCAAAACCACTCCAATTTTAGAGGATTATTACTCTGCACATACCCCTACTGGAGAAGGAAGCTCATATTTTTATTATTTTATCGTGGACTTTAGTAGATGGTTGATAGTTGTGGGAGACACACTGAAGACCATTAGGAGAGAGGGAAAGCAGATCTGGAAGGTGAAGGCCAAGAGACTTTTCTTACTTTTAAATTTTATCTAGAGAAAACATTGACTATATTCTTTGCATGGGGTATGGAGTAAGAGGCATCTGCTGTAAGGAACTGGCAAAAAGGATAGGCATAGCTTATTCTCTTTCAAAAGCAGTGTGAGGGTCAACTGATAGACCTAGAGAAGGTCTATCTTTAACATTTGTTCTCAAGTTTAGAGTCCCTAAGGTGCTTCAGAAGACATTCCTACAGCTCGTTCTGCAGTAACTTACTCTGTATGTTTCTCTCTGCTCATCGATGGACACACTTAGACCACATTTCCCCTGGGCCATGTACTCAGCGTTATCTGTGTGACCAAAGTCCTAGGGGGCTTGCAGTTCCCCTGTGCATCTCCTATTCCTTGAGACTTGAGCAGGGTTGAGAATAATTTCTTACACTGTTGACTCAGTTTCCTGTATCTGTTCTTAAAAAGACTTGCTAAAAGTCTGCACTCTCCTACTTCATATTGTTTCGGAGCTGTTCAAGAGCTTTTGGTCATCCAAAGGTTCTTTCTCTGTCTTAAGACAGCATCCACCCAAGCAAAGACTGGGGTCATGTAGCTTAAATTACAGTAGAATATGTACCTGGAGTATAGGGGGGCGCATGCATTTCCATCATTTGTGTGTGCGCTTTAGGAAAATGCTCAACAGACATGAGCTGATTCCTTTATTTAAGTGGAAAGCTAAAGTTCATACCTTTTCATCATGCGGTGCATCCAAAAAGGAACTAATACTGCAAAGGATAACGTGTCCTTCTGTATAAGATTTAAACATTAGAGTCCTTAATTAGATATTATATTCTTTAGGCAAACAGTTCCCAGCATGACAAGTCATTTTGATTCAGGCACATGTATTGGTAGACAGAACAGAATCTGAAAAACCAGCTATAAAAGAGGAAATTCAGAGTCCTGGCATATAGCTTGGTAGAGGGCTTGCCTAGCATGGAGAAATCCTGGGTTTGATCCCCAGCACTGCATAAAACTGGATGTGGTAGTACATTCAATGTAACCTTAGTTCTCAGGAGGTAGAGGCACAATGTCCAGAAGTACCAGGTTGTGGTGGTATTGTGTTCCCCAAAATATTGTGCACCCTAATAAACTCATCTGGGGTCAGAGAACAGAACAGCCACAAGATACAGAGGCTAGAAAATTGTGGCACTCACGCCTTTAATCCTAGCATTCCAGAGGCAGAGATCCACTTAGATCTCTGTGAGTTTAAAGCCATACTGGAAACAGCCAGGCATGGTGACTCACAACTTTAATTCCACGAAGTGAGCCTTTAATCCCAGGAAGTGAGGGCAGAAAGCAGAAAGGTATATAAGGCGTGAGGACCAGGAACTACAGACTGGTTAAGCTTTCAGGCTTTCAAGAAGCAGTTCAGCTGAGATCCATTTGGATAAGGACACAGAGGCTTCCAATCTGAGGAAGTGGGATCAGCTGAGAAATTAGCAAGGTGAGGTGGCTGTGGCTTGTTCTGCTTCTCTGATCTTCCAGCATTCACCCCAATACCTGGCTGGGTTTGATTTTATTAACAAGACCTTCTAACAATTCATGCTACACCAGGTCATCCTTGGCTATATAGTAAGTTTGAGGCCAATCTAGACTACATGAAATCCTATCTCCAAAAAAGAAAGAATGAATAGCAATACTAGCCCAGATTGTTCCATAAAAGAAGGGGAAGGAACACTTCAAGCTCTTTTTAATGAGCCAGGATTACCTTGATACCAAACCAGATAAAAATCCAACAAAAAAAGAGGATAATAGGCCAATTTCTTTGATGAACATAGAAGAAAAAAATTCTTGAAAAGAAAACTTGCAAACTGAATTCAAGAGCACATCCATAATACCATTAATATGATCAAGTTGGCTTCATTCCAGAGATACATTGATGGTTCAATGGGAGTAAGCCAATGAACAAAATTGGACTGCATAATGGACTCAAGGACAGAAATCATGATTATTTCAATTGATACAGAAAAGGCCTTTGGGAAAAATACAGCATTCCTTTAAGATAAAATCCCTGGAGAGACTTGGGAGTGAGAACATGTCTCAACATAATAACACATAAAAGATAACACATAAAAAGAAGTCAATACCACCATGATGTTAAATGAAGAAAAACTCAAAGCATTCCCATAAATATCAAGAAGACAAGGGTGTCCATTTAAGCATTTCTATCCAATATAGTGCTTGAAGTCCTAGCTAAAGCATTAAGACAAGAGATGAAAATCAAAGGGTTATGAATAGCAAAATAAGTCATTATTCCTATTTATAGATGGTATGATATTATACAAAAGAGATCCCCCAAATTCCATCAGAAAATTTCTATAATTTCAGGAGAAGAAATTATCTGTAGGCTGGCCATGGTGGCATACACCTTTATTCCCAGCACTCAAAAGGCAGAGGCAGGCTAATTTCTATGAATTCAAGGGTAACCAGATCTATATAGCCAGTTCCAAGACAACCAATGCTACATAGAAAGACCCTGTCTCAAAGAAGCAAACAAAAAATAAATTTATTTGGCCCAGATCCTGTGGGTGGGGGATAGAGCCTTGGATCCTGCCCTGAGGTAGGAGTATGCAGCCATTTGGCATTAGCTGATACCCTGGGACATGCCAGGCACCAGTCTGCAGCAGTGTCCAATCTCACGATCCTGGAGCCTCAGCCTCCAGAAGGCCCAGCAGAGTCTTAGTGTCTAAGGCAAGTCCTGAGGATGTCTAAAAGAACAACACTTTGTAAGATGAAGGAAAAATTCATGGGTGATTTCACCTGTATTCAAATGTCATCCATGCAAAGAACTACCTAGATAAAGACTCCGAATCCAGGCCCTGGAGGACCTGTAAGGGAGGACACAGGCCACAAGCAGAAAAGCTGCTGCTTTGTGTTCTTGAATCTCAAACTTTCTCACTTTGAGCATACCTCTTGGAGACTTTCATTTGTCCCCGTAAACGTCATGTGTGTTTCTTGGAGCCATTTTTATATCACATAGATTGTTAAGATGCAGCTTGATCTGCCGGAACAAGGACTTACCCACATTCCCGGCCAGCAGTGTCCTGCAGCACGAATCAGTGTATAGTGACGTCAGGGAAATGGCTGAGTGCTTGGTGAAGGGCAGTATGTCTTTCAGAAGCTTCCCCTGAACAAAGGACAAGGCAAACAACACGTCTTCCATTATAATAAATTCTATAAAACCGCAATATTAAAGTTGAACTTCACTCTACCCGAAACATCTCAATTTTTAGCTCTACTACTTAACAGGATTTTCTATTCTGTACTGAAAATAACTTGATGCTATCCACGAGGACTTATTACTTTGAAATGAATAG
This sequence comes from Peromyscus aztecus, assembly GCA_902168405.1. Taxonomy (NCBI): domain Eukaryota; kingdom Metazoa; phylum Chordata; class Mammalia; order Rodentia; family Cricetidae; genus Peromyscus; species Peromyscus aztecus. Next base: position 11,590 of record CABHPQ010152459.1, read on the forward strand.
TATGGATAACTCCAAGTATGGGTGACTATTCGCTGATGGTAATTTCCTCTTTCTTTAGTGTTATCCATGGGTCTTTTCACACACTTCCTTGCATGAGATTTCAACTATATGATCTGCCCTTACACAAGTATTCCCATCAGGGCCAAATGTAACTCCATGGTCACAAGGCATATTTCAACAGGCGTACTTATGTGCCAGGAAAACATATTTCTGATTATTAATAATGGATTGCAAGAGATTCAAGCCCAGATAAACTGTTTTGGAGTGGTATAAGCTAGCCCTTGGAAGAACTTCCATATATATTTCTCTCTGGAGACTGAGAATAGAATTTGAGTCAGCAGCTGTTTTCAAAGACTTTCTTTGGATATCATCTGTTGTTTCTTATTCATCACAGATAAAAAGGCATTTTATTCCAAGATCATCTTGGAGGCAGTTTGTGTTTTCAAGACGGGGGTTTCACTAGGAAGCCAGAACCCGTGGGCAGACTGGGACTGAGCTAGCAGACAGCCTTGCTGCTCTGTGTTCTCAGATCTCAGTGTGGGTCACACAACACTGTTGCCGTCTCCTGGGTTCTCCATAGGAGAAGCCTTATCACAACACTCACACCTTCTTGTGTCTCTAAGAGTTTCAGGGTCACAATGGGCAGTCTGCTCACAACTCTTTCGTCCTCTTCTGTTCTCCTCTCCTACTTTGAATTTTTTAAAAATAAAATTATTAATGTGTGTGTGTTGTGTGTGTGTGTGTGTGTGTGTGTTACGTGTGTGTGATGCATGTGTGTGTGTTGGGGTGTATGTGCGTTTGTTGGGGTATGTGTGTTGGGGTGCATGTGTGTTGGGGTACAGGTGTGGAGGTCAGAGGACAATTTATGGAGCTGGCTCTCTTCTTCCACCTACACATGGGATTTCTGGGATTGAACTCGGGTTTTGGGGCTTGTGTGCCAACTGATTTTTACCCACTGAGCCATCTTGCTGTTCCTTAATTTGTACTTTTAATTTGGGATGCCCACCCTCCATCAAAAATCACTTGAAATCTCCTGGTAAATTAAAGCTGCTCTTTTCATGGTAAAAAAATTTAAGAACACTCAAAGTGATGCAATACCATCTTTCAATAATTTATATCATTAAAGTTTTATATTAGGGCTCTGCCAGTAAAGGAGCTTGCTGCCAAGCTTGGCAACCTAAATTTGATCCCTAGGACCTACATGGTAGCAAAAGCGACTCTCACAAGTTTCCTTCTGATTTTTTCATTACTGCTATGGCATGCTTACCCCTACATGCACACACAGATACACACACAGACATACATAAACATACAGACACACAGATAAAGATAGCGAAAGAGTATTTTATAGGCTATGTGTCAGCATTCTTTCTTGCTGTGAAGAGACACCATGACTATGGCAACTCTTTTTTTTTTTTTTTTGGTTTTTCGAGATAGGGTTTCTCTGTGTAGCTTTGCGCCTTTCCTGGAACTCGCTTTGTAGCCCAGGCTGGCCTCGAACTCAGAGATCCGCCTGCCTCTGCCTCCCGATTGCTGGGATTAAAGATGTGCGCCACCACTGCCCGAGGTGTCAGCATTCTTATAGTCTGTTTTATGGCATGAAAATATGAATGTGTAGGTGTGTGTGTGTGTGTGTAGGCCAGGGAACAACGTTGGGTGTCACTCCTCAGGAACACCATTCACCTCACTTTGGGACAAGATTTCCCCCTGGCTTGTAGCTTGCCAGCTAGGCTAGGATGGCTGGCCAGTAAGCCCCAGGGATCTGCTGATCCTTCCTCCCCAGCACTGGGTTTATAAGAGTGCTCTACCATGCTCAGATTTTTAACGTGGATTTCTAGGCATTGAACTCGGGTCTTCAGTCCTTTATTGACTAAGCCCCTTACATCCTTTTATAGAATGCATTACTGATGACATTCATTTAAATATCCAATAGAATATTATCATGAATTTACAGCTCAGCTTAAAAGATTTGAAACTCTTAACAGTTTTGATGAACTAAAGCCTTGAATTGTAAAACCAGCCTAGTGTATAGTTTGGCAGTAGTCAGTGATCGAACTGAAAGACCATCTGTTTGGCTTGAGTAGTTGAATGTTTGAATTGGATGCCATGTGGAAGAAGGCTGCAAGGCACAACTATCCTCTTTATCATCCCATTCCTTTTGAGAACCAGCCAAGCCCAAACTTCATCACCTCCAAAGTCCACAAGCGGAGATGTCCATCCTCATGTGCAGTGACCAGGATAGGAGGCTGTGTTTCCATGGAGCTAGTGGGGGTGGGCTGTTTTCTGCTCACTGGCTGCTGCTCTCCCACCATTTCTGTTTGCTCACCTGGTAGAGAAACTCATAAGCTCTGCTGGTATTTGTAATCCTTGGGGTTTCAAATTTAATGGAACACCAAAGAAGAGGTGGGTGGGAAGAGAAATACAGGATTGTCTCAATTTTTTTTTCTTTAGAGAATTCACAGAGAAGAAAATAGAAAGGCCTTTGTAGAATGGAATCCTGGATCACTGGAAAAATCTAAAAGAGTTATTTGGGCTCCTAATGTAAAAGACTCTAGAAGATTCTACATGTGGTGGCTTTAGCCTTGTGAAAGTTTTAAAACATCTAGGATGTTTTATAAGTCTAGCATAAGTTTTAGCAAAATGCATTGGAGACTAAAAAGTTCAGTCATACTTTGAATTTTAAACATCTAGAATTAGCATAAAAGGCATCATTTGTTTTTGTTCATATTGAGAATGTTTCTGGACATATCATCCTTTTAAAATTAGCGTATATTAACTATCAATATTAACAGGTTTTATTATGACAATTTCACTCATGTATAGCATATATATTAGTCATATTTACTCTGTATTACTTTTCTCATCCCCTCTCACTCCCATTGAGCCCTTTAAAAGGCATTATTTTAATATTCTTCCCATTAGTCCAACCTTAGGGGGTCACATATCAGATATCTTGTCTATTGGATATTTACATTATGATTCATAACAGTAGCAAAATTACAGTTATGAAGTAGCAACAAAATAATTTTATGGTTGGGGGTCCCCACAGCATGAGGAACTGTGTTAAAGGGTCACAGCATTACACTACCTAGACCCCCAAACACTTCAATACTCAGTTACAGAAAGAGCACATCAGGAATATCCTATCATACAAAGTTACTGTCGCAAAAGAGCTGGTCTGGGCTGTAGCTCCATGATAGAGTACTTGCTCAGCACGTGTGAGGTTCCAGGCTTGATCCCCAGTGTCATAAAGGCAAAAAAAAAAAAAAAAAAAAAGACTCAGCTGCTTAGTTCTAAAGAAGAGCGCTGATACTGACCTTTGACCTCCGTGTCATGTATACTTTGTTTACTTCCCTGAATGGAGAAGAGAGAGAAAGAGTTTCTATGACATTACAAGGGGATGAGACCTAGTAGATGGGCAGCTTCTGCAGAGCTGCGTTGACATGCCTAAGTACTAATGTTAATGTATTGCAGACATTTTCATAGTCATAAATAGAAGAGCTAGAAAACAATGGCAGTTCCTGGTGGCTTGCACTAGTGACAGTGATTAGGCCCCCGGTACACGCCCAGTTCTTGGTGTGCATTGTCTCTAATTCTAAGGACAGCCACACCAGGTGTCTTTATTCTCCCAATCTTACCCACGAGGAAACAGAACCTCGGCCTTAGTGACAAGGCTCGAAGTCGGACAGTGTACAGAGGGCTTGGATTGAGGCGTGGTTCTGCTGGCTTTTCTATTCACCCGTGGTCTTTCCTTTCTACCACACTAGTTCTTTCAAAATACCTCTCATACGAATATCTCTTGACTTAGTAAAATCCTGATTAGAAAATCACTCTGCAAAAATATGTAAAATCAGAACTGAGAAGACAGCAGACCACTGCATTATATTATGGGCTGTGGTCTGATTACACCATATGTGAAATGTGATAACAGAGAAGAGAAGCTCAACATTACTGGGTTATCTTACAAGCATAAAAACAATAGGTGTAACTTATTTATACACTTATTTACTAATGGTCATGTATCGGTTGGTCACACATGTGAAGACGTTGAAAATAAATGAAGAAAAACAATGTAGTTGTTGATTTTGAGGGAAAACAAATATTTTGCATGTACACATAGATGTACATATGAAATGTACACACATAGATGTACACACAGGGGCTGAGAGCCCCTGTTTCTGAGCCACTGCTTATAACAGGGAGATGCCATCTCTACCTTGCACTCACCTTGCTGCTCTGTGGGCCCTTGCTTGAGTCACACTGGGTTGATGAACAGATGGAGTCCTGACTTGATCTCCTGTTCAGGGATGGAGGAGACACAGGCTGGAAGATTCAGACAGTCCACAGAACTCAGTGTGCTCTGTTCCAGTTTCAGGTGGTTATTTACTCCTCATCCCTGGGAGTATCCCACCCACTCATGAGGTGAGCTACACCTTACATCCAGTGCAATGAATGCTCACTAGTGTGGTGTTACAGAGAATGCTGGGGAGCCTCATCATGGAAGGGGTATCACTGCTGCCTGGGTCTAGGAAACACAGGCCTGGCCTGGCTCATTGTTAACACTAGACTGAACTATTGAGGTTCAGAAACTGAAATGTAGGGGTGGATGGCAGCAGGTGCACACACACCTGGCTAACTTCTTGCATGTTTTTGTTTGTTTGTTATTGTTGTTTCTTTTGGCCTGATCCTGTCTCTTCTATGCTTTGTGGCCATGGGCTGAAAAGTAGCTTATGTAAGAAGAACAGGCCCTGATGATATTCTTCAAAGAGTTTTGATGTAATTATAAGACAATGTATAGGGAAGGTGCTAGATTCTAACTCACCAAAGAGTGAACCCTAACTACAGCACAGGAACATTTAATTTCCCGCTAGAGATTTGTTTAGCATTGTTGCTTAAAAGTACAGACTTCTAAAGCAAATATAAGTAGATAATAGGAAAAAATACTTCTTATTAGAAATTTAACCAACAACCCTCTGCTCTTGAAGGAATGAATGAAGGTTGCCCAATTACACTGGATAATATATGAAATTTCCAATGCCTTTTCCAGCTGTTCCCTCCAAGACCTAAACTGGCTGCACATTTTTGGTGACTGCATTAGGTTTAGCTAAAAGTAAGAGCCAATGAGCAATTCCTATTTCCACTTCTGTGGTAAAGGCACATGTGAGGGTGACATGCTAAGGGTCCACACAGTGAGGTAACAGGGTAAGGGTCCACACAGTGAGGTAACAGGGTAAGGGTCTACACAGTGAGGGGACATGGTAAGTGTCTACACAGTGATGCTGACATGCTAAGAGTCTACACAGTGATGCTGACATGCTAAGGGTCCACACAGTGATGCTGACATGCTAAGGGTCCAC